>CM044312.1:61187500-61190000 GCA_024291935.2 Okapia johnstoni | reverse complement strand
TTAATGTTAAATCTAGCCCTTTGTGCTGTGCTTTGTCCCTCAGTCATGCCCAACTCTTCGCCACCGCATGGACTGTAGCCCACCAAGCTCCTCTGTCCATGGGAATTCTCCAGACAAAAATACAGGAGGGGGTTGCCATGCCCTCCTCCAGGGGATCTTCCCAACCCAGGAATCAAACCCAGGTCTTTTGTATCATAGTCAGATTCTTTATCGTCTGAGCCACCAAGGAAGCCCAGCCATCAGGGAACTTTTACACCATTATTTTAAAATCCCTACCTCACTTTATATATATATATAAAACTTATGTATGTATGTATGTGTATATATATTCATATTAACAAAAACTAACCTGAGAAAGCTAAAAATTTTTCTTTAAAAAAAATACTCTAAAATCCTAATATTAAAAGTTGGATTTTTTTTCTATAGCACTAAAAACTGCTTTGTAAAATATCAAGTAAAGACAAGAAATGAAGACAGGAAGGAACGCTTAGAGCTTACAGTTGTAGAAATTCCATCAGTTTTTGGTGTATGTTTGAAACTGGGCCATTGTGAACTGGTTTTTAAATGTATCTTTGTTTTATAGAATACTAGTATTTGTTTTTTGTTATACAAATGAAACAGTAAAATAGCTTTTGATATAACAGATAAAATATTATGTGGCAAGTACAATATCGTAATATTATCTCCAAATTTCCTTTATTTTAAACTCAAAGTATATTGTTATTTGGGAAAGCAGACATGTTTTAAGCAGACTTCTTTGAGACTATTTTTCATCATTGTCTAATGGCAAACTCTTTGTAATGTTGACATTTACTGCATTTCATAGAAATTTACTGGAAAACATTTTACAGATGCTGTGTGCACAGAGCAATTGATTAAATATTTGAAATCATACAGAGGAATATATTGCTGGGGTCACAAGATCCTAAAGGGCACCTTTGTGTGTATTTCTCTGAGCTCACACTCTTACAGGTATATCAGAAGGAGAGTGGTTCAAGTAAACATTGCTCTGGGTATGGATTTATGCCAGTATGGATCTACTCTGAATGTTAGGGAAAACTGAATTTGCTTATTTTCAAAAGGTTAGGCCGCCACAGTTGTGGCCGTGTGAGTATGAAACTGAGCAGGGGTTGTGCTTTTTAACTTTTTGTTCCACCCAGTTACTTCTTTGTGTTCTTTCCTGCTTATATGTTTTAATGGCTTTCAAACAAATCTGAAGTCAGACATAAATGTAGAGTGGGAAGAATTCTTTAAAATAAGACTTGTTTCCTCAATATTTTTTTTTCTTCCATTAAGTGATTAACTATAGAAACCTCTTAGTCTGGGTCACTCAGATCGACTCCCTCCTCTTCCAAGGGCAGATATCAATTTTGTTCTTTGTGAAATTTGGGGCCTGAAATTCTGAGTAATTGCCTCCTCTCACAGGATCCCTTTGACCGTGTAGACGCAGACAGCTCTTTCTTTTAGAGTCTGTCACAATTGAAACCCAAATCCAAATAATTGCATTCTCTTTCTTTTCAGAAAGAAGGAAAGGAGACAGAAGAGCACCAAAGTGTAGTACAGATTAAGGCAGGTCATTAGGGAGAAGAGATAGGATATAAAAAACCTGACGTGTCTGGTGAGCTCCTGGCCACCTAACTTATTAACGTCGCGTCCATTGTGAGGTGCCGCAGTCCCATGCAGTCAGAAGATGGCTCCAGCGCGTTAATTTTGCTCCTGTGTTGAGCATGCGATTCAAGGGATGCGATGCACCTTGGTGCTATTATTCCTTTCTGATTTTCCTGTCGTCTCATTTGACTCAAAACAACAAACTGAAGCCTGTATGAAGTTTTAAAGGGTCTGTTAATAGTGATGGTAAGATTTGAATTTGCCTGCTCCCTCTTCTGAACAGGCCATTCTCATACTTTGCATGCTTTTGCACAGAGAAAAGGTGCCACAATTGTGCGTCATTGCTGAAAATACTGCCTATAGAAGGCAGTACTTCCCAGTGACACTGTATCCTTGGCAAATCAGTGTTCGCTGAAACTATACTCTCATCTTAGAAAGATTGTTTTCTTGAGAAACTGGGGCTTGTGAAAATGTTAGTGTGCAAACAATGGCATAATACTATTAAGATGGGATAGCACAGTCCGAAATCATTGAAGCTTTCTAAATTCATGGCCTTTTATTAGAGATATCTGAGTAATGATGTTTTACTGCTCTCATACCCGCCAAACTACAAATTCACTGTCTAAACAAGTTCTAATTGATAGAAACACGAAAGTGGGCATTTAATTCAATTAAGAAGCCACAGTTTTAAATATTTTACTGTAAAAAGAATGATACATAAAATTTATTGCCTAACTAGTGACTTTAGAGGTCATTCGTATGCTAGCTAAGTACATAAAAAATGATAGGAAATTGAGTGATTAGCAGTGAAAATGGCATGATATAATATGGGGTTTATAAGGTTTAACATTTAAATGCATTTAATGATAGAGAGTAGTTGAACTTACTTTGT
>CM044312.1:61010000-61185000 GCA_024291935.2 Okapia johnstoni | reverse complement strand
TACCGGGCAACATTTACTACAGTTTATTTTTTCTTATCTTACTTAATTAGGCAGATTTTTAAGAAAGAATGTGTTTTTTTATAGCTCAGATGTAGCATAAGTGACATTTGTTGCCATAGTCACTATGGTGACTGTTCAGTTTTATTTATTGGGATTGTAAATAGTCACATAAAATTTAAGTAAATAATCAGATATCAGGTTAGTGTTTTCCCAGGAAGCGTGATGGCATTTCAGCCTTCTTTTTATACTTTAATTTATTTTTTTTCTTTCATTAACTAGCTACTTCAAGTATTATAGTGAAGTTCTAGTTTGATCCTCTCAAAAAATGGTTGAAGACAGCCAGAAGGTCCACCATTATCCAATCAATTCAGAATAATTTTTCTCTCTTTTGTATCTCATTTTCCTTATTTGCAGTTATGGGGAGTGCTCATGTTACTGTTGTTGTTCAGTTGCTCAGTCATATCCGACTCTTTGCGACTGCAGCATGCCGGGCCTTCCTGTCCCTCACCATCTCCCGAGGTTTGCCCAAGTTCATGTTCATTGCATTGGTAATGCCTTCCAGCCATCTCCTTATAAATCAAGAAGAGTTTTTGCCTTTACCAGTTTAATTCTTTGTTTTCTTTTAAACTATGTAATAGAGTTCAGAATCTATAACTTGATTATTTATACTCTGGGAAAGAGTTCGCTGAGAATTGAAAAGATAAACTGCATTGGATATCATCAAATAGGACTTAGAGGTAAAAATATTTTTAAAATTTTGATGTTCAGAGATTCCTAATGTAAATGGATGGGAAAGTAAAAATAACTTCTAAAACTCTTTTTTAATTTCTCTCAAATATACATTTATGTTATTTAAAATTTATATGATTTCTTCAATGCATCAAAACTGTTTTCTTATGAATATTTTGGCAGAAATATTATTTCCAGTTAAAAATATGAGAAGGAATACATCTCTTATGGCATCTTAGTTCAGTCCTGACAGTTTCATCATCATGGTCACAGTAAAGCAAAATACATACTGTATCAGAGACTGTCAGAACCTTAGAAAATGCTCAGTTCAGTGCTACGACTCAAGGGTGTCTTGACTGTTTTTCTAAAGGAATTGTATTTACTGATGATAAAGAGAAAAAAGTGCTTAAAGAGAAATACAAAATATGTTAGGATAAAACAAATTACTGTTCTGTATTTTTTAACATGTCAAAGAAGCAGGTTATCTGCTTCAATGACAGCTAAACTTCAGACTCTCTAGTGATGCTCTATTATGTATGGCAGAACTTCCTGTTTGACGGAATTATTTGATGACATCTTCACAAGTTTCTATATTTGAAAAATTCACATAAATGTTGATTTACTGAATTGTAAATGGCCTTTAAAAGATAGAAAAAAGACAGAGATCAACGACAAAGGTGACAACATGAGAAGAGGAAAGGGATAAGTTGCTAAGCCTAAGAGATGTTAGTGTGATAGACCAAACACTGGTGAAACTTAGCCAGTACTACCAGTGTATTCCATCTGGACTCATGCCATTAACTAGGATGGACCACGTAGCTGGAGTACAGTAAGAAGCTGACAGCCAAGACTGTCTTCTGTGGCAAGGTAATGCCCTGGAGCTTGGACTGACGAAGGAAGGGAGGGAAGGAGGAGGACAGAAGCAACTAGGGAGGGAAGGAGGAAAAAAATTCTGATAGAAATTTGCAGAGGGGAGGTGGGCAACAGGAAGGGAAACCAGAGGAAGGTGGGCCCTTTGGATCTGCAGCCTCTTTTCTGATCTCGGACCCCAGCTTGATGCCTTATTTAAGAAAGCAGACGGTGGTTGTGGCAAAACAAAGCCTAATTTAAACTCATCCATTATTCCAGAAATGTTGTTTCTCTTGCACTGAGGTATCAACTTTCTTTGCCTGGGTAAGCTTATATACCAGAGTCGAACAAAACAAACCAAAACAAGGTAAAAACAAGTTTCTCCTTGTCCCTCTATCTTCCCATCTAATTTCTTCTGGCTGCCTCCTCCCTCACTTATTTTCTCATTTGTGGAAAGATTCTGGAGGCTGCTTACCTTATGGGGTTGACTGGCCTAATTCAGATTTCTGTACATAACTTGGCCTCTATGCAGAGGAAATAAAATAATTATTAGGTCTCCATAACAATAACTAAAGGCCGTAAAGATTATAAAACCATAGTTACATGTAGTTCAAAGACAAAGAAATGTCCAGCTGAAAAAAAATGTGTAATTGAGATTTTCCTAGCATTATTAAAGAGTAAAGTTTATTTAAAGATATGTTATGCAAATTACAACTACAGTCTTTGCTCTAAAATTTAAATGTGGTTATTTAGTTGCTAAGTGGTGTCTAACTCTTGTGACCCCATGGACTGTAACTTGCCAGCCTCCTCTGTCCGTGGGATTCTCCAGGCAAGAATAATATATGAAAATATGCACACTTTTGGCCTCAACATATTTTACATCTCTATCTTAAGTAATATAAATCTATTGTTAAATTTAACAAATATATCGAAACCATAGTAAATAATTCTTCATCTTTTCTATGGGGCTTCCCTGGTAGCTCAAATGATAAAGAATCTGCAATGTGGGTAACCTGAATTCGATCCCTGTGTCAGGAAGCTCCCCTGGAGAAGGAAATGGCTACGCACTCCAGTATTCTTGCCTGGAGAATTCTATGGACAGAGGAGCCTGGCGGATTATAGTCTATGGGGTCACAAAGAATTGGACACAACTGAGCAACTAACACTTTCAGTTTGATTATTTTCAATTCATTCTTTCTATACTTCCTTTGTGTTTGTAATTATCTGTGGATCAATCAGTTGATTCATCCATCCAGCCATCCATTCATGTATTTATCCATCTGTATATCTGTCATCTAATAATATACTCAATTACTTGATTTAGAATTTAGCAGCAGTCCTTAATATTGAAACTGCTCACTGAGGTTTTATTTTCCTTAAGCGTATTACTCACTTAATTCAAGATTAATAAAAAATGACTGTTAAAAGTTGCCTTATTTTGTTTACAATATACTAGGATATAAGTACATATATATATATATATATATATATATATTATTTTCTCTAAGTATACATTAGGATTGATTATTTGGAAAAAATTAGTATTTCAGTTTAGATCCCATTTATGGTTCAGAATTCTGTGATCACAAAATACTAATGATTTTTTCTAGTTTTAAACCTTTGAAATATATACTTAACTCTCATGTATGTTTTTAGATGGAATTTTGTGCAGTTAGGTAAAGCAAAATTGAAAATCAAAAACAAATATACTGCTATGATATTATTGAGACTTAAAGTTGAACTCTGAACTTCAGTACTAAAAGAAATGCTCACTGAAAAAGTTTTTATGAGTTGTGTATGAGCATATACAACCAACTCCAGTAGAAGCAATAAATAAGGATACAGAATTTGTTAAAATAAGCAAAACATGTGTTTAGTATCATGAGAGTGAAAACATAAGTTTTTAATAAAATTAATTAGCTAATCCTCCAGTGATGACTTTCAGAATGACACTTCCATCTGGAAATCTAAGGCTACATGACAAGTTCTGTTATCAACAAAAATAGGAACATATTCTCTTCACTTTAAACTTAGTAATATTATTTCTGAAATGATTAGATGTGTTTTATAATATGTGGAATGTTCAATATATAGTTACATTTTAATGGTAAAAAGTAATTATATCACCTTATATGATAATGATGCCATAAAATGTTGGCAGTAAATTATGTTTAAAAATAGATTTAGTGGAATGTCTGTCTAACACTGATTTTGAGGATTCATTTAACACCTGTTTTGTACTTCTCAGTGCTACAATGAATCTGGCTACATAAATATTATGTCTTGAGGATATGACCTGATTTGTGACATACCTTTATATAATATGACTGAAGAATTGTAAGTTTTGATATACGTGCATAAACATGTGTGCACATATCTCTATATATAGAGTTTGATAGAAAAAGAGAAAGAACAGGACAGAGACTAAAAGACAAAGAGGATATCCAGTGTGGGGGGGTGTGTGTGTGTATGCATGTACATACATAGTAAGATTTGGATATAGCTGTATCACTGCATGTCTACTCATGTATTCTCATTTAAATTGCTCAATTAAAAGCAGATTTTGTGGTTTTATAGTATTATTTAAGCTATGTCTTTAATCACCATTCACCAAATATCACTGAGTTTCAAAATTCTAATTTGAAAGAAATCCTTCTGGCGATTTTTCAGTTAGGGCAGTAGGAAAGCAGAAGACAAGAAAGATGTTTAGTAGTCATGCGTATCTTGGCATGAATTAGTTACCTCACGGGTGCATTGGTGTGGACACGGTAGATGTTAATGTGTATTCTTGCAGTACTTGTAATATGTTTAACATTTATTCAGTTCAGTTCAGTTCAGTCACTCAGTCGTGTCCGACTGCTTGCAACCCCACGAACCGCAGCACGCCAGGCCTCCCTGTCCATAACCAACTCCTGGAGTCCACCCAACTCCATCTCCATTGAGTCGGTGATGTCATCCAACCATCTCATCCTCTGTCGTCCCCTTCTCCTCTTGCCCTCAGTCTTTCCCAGCATCAGAGTCTTTTCAAATGAGTCAGCTCTTTGCATCAGGTGGCCAAAGTGTTGGAGTTTCATTTATTAACATTTATTAACTGTGTGTAAACCTCCAGGCATTGTGGTAGATCTCTAGAATTTACCTCATACAATCTTCACCTTACTGTTAAAACTAAACAGGATTCTGAGTTCAGGTAGGAAGGATGGTCCTCTGGAACTGGAGGGAGTCACCATAGTCTGTGGAGTGAACAATACAGACTTGAATTCAAACCTGCTTCTGGTACTGATTGCCCCTATGACTGTGGGGACATGCACATTGCCTTGGAACTTTGGCTTCCACAAAAAGGGAATGGAAATACCTGCCACAAAGGGTTTCTGAGAGGATGTGTTTATTAAAGAAGTAGCAGGAACTTAATCATGATAGGTATTATTGTGGAAGAGAGAGAAGGTAAGAGTAGGTGCTAAGATATATGTTTATGTCTGATATATATAGTTAAAATGTTCATAACCAAATAGGTCACATAAGAGGAAAACAGGATTACTTTATATCTGGTAATGACCAGTGAGTATGGTATTAAAGCAAGAAGAAAAATATTATCTAACCTATATTTATTACAACTAAGTTTATCCTTCTAACAACCCAATGTAAGATTATTTAATTTCTTGTCGGTGGAATCTTACCTTCCTTTTCATTGTTACCTGCATTCATCTATCTTTTAACAGATTCACTCTCCAGCAGTGATACAGAGCAACACAAATTTACGTGCAACAAGGCTGTGTTTTCTTATTAGCCATATACATGTTTGTTAATAGTTGTCAGCAGTTCAGTTCAGTTCAGTTGCTCAATCATGTCCAACTGTTTGTGACCCCATGGACTGCAGCACACAAGGCCTCCCTCTCCATCACCAACTCCCAGAGTTTACTCAAACTCATGTCCATTGAGCCAGTGATGCCATCCAACCATCTCATCCTCTGTCATTCTCTTCTCCTCCCACCTTTAATCTTTCCTGGCATCAGGGTATTTTCAAATGAGTCAGTTCTTCGCATCAGGTGGCCAAAGTATTGGAGTTTCAGCTTTAGCATCAGTCTTTCCAATGAATATTCAGGACTGATTTCCTTTAGAAATGACTTGTTGGATCTCCTTGCTGTCCAAGGGACTCTCAAGAGTCTTCTCCAACACCACAGTTCAAAAGCATCAATTCTTCAGCACTCAGCTTTCTTTGTACTTCAACTCTCACATTCATAAAAGACTACTGGAAAAAACATAGCTTTAACTAGATGGATCTTTGTTGGCAAAAAATGTCTCTGCTTTTTAATATGCTGTCTAGGTTGGTCATAACTTTTCTTCCAAGGAGCAACCGTCTTTTAATTTCATGGCTGCAGTCACCATCTGCAGTGATTTTGGAGCCCAAGAAAATAAAGTCTCTCACTGTTTCCAGTGCTTCTCCATCTATTTACCATGAATTGATGGGACCAGATACCATGATCTTAGTTTTCTGAATGTTGAGCTTTAAGCCAATTTTTTCATTCTCCTCTTTCACTTTCTCAAGTGGCTCTTTAGTTCTTCGCTTTCTGCCATAAGGGTGGTGTCATATGCATATCTGACATTACTGATATTTCTCACAGCAATCTTGATTCCAGCTTATGCTTCATCCATCTCAGCGTTTCTCATGATGTACTCTGCATATAAGTTAAATAAGCAGGGTGACAATATACAGTCTTGACATACTCCTTTCCCGATTTGGAACTAGTCTGTTGTTCCATGTCCAGTTCTAACTGTTGCTTCTTTACCTGCAAACAGATTTCTCAGGAGGCAGGTAAGGTGGTCTGGCATTCCCATCTCTTGAAGAATTGTCCACAGTTTTTTGTGGTCCACACAGTCAAAGGCTTTGTCATAGTCAAGAAAACAGAAGTGAATGTTTTTCTGGAACTCTCTTGCTTTTTCGATGATCCAACAGATGTTGGCAATTTGATCTCTGGTTCCTCTGGCTTTACTAAATCCAGCATGAGCATCTGGAATTGCATGGTACACGTATTGTTGAAGCCTGGCTTGGAGAATTTTGAGCATTACTTTACAACCGTGTGAGATGAGTGCAATTGTGCAGTAGTTTGAGCATTCTTTGGGATTGGAATGAAAACTGATGTTTTCCAGTCCTGTGGCTACTGCTGAGTATTCCAAATTTGCTGGCATATTGAGTGAAGCTATTTCACAGCATCCTCTCAGGATTTGAAATAGCTCAACTGGAATTCCATTAACTCCACCAGCTTTGTTCATAGTGATGCATCCTAAAGCCCTCTTGACTTCGCATTCCAGGATGTCTGGCTCTAGGTTGGTGATCACACCATCGTGATTATGCGGATCATGAAGATATTTTTGTATAGTTCTTCTGTGTATTCTTGCCACCTCTTCTTAATATCTTCTGCTTCTGTTAGGTTCATACCATTTCTGTCCCCACTGTGTCCGTCTTTGCATGAAATGCTCCCTTGGTATCTCTAATTTTCTTGAAGAGATCTCTAGTCTTTCCCATTCTATTGCTTTCCTCTATTTCTTTGCATTGATCATTGAGGATGTCTTTCTTATCTCTCCTTGTTATTCTTTGGAACTCTGCATTCAAATGAGTATATCTTTCCTTTTCTCCTTTGCCTTTTGCTTCTCTTCTTTTCATAGCTATTTGAAAGGCTTCCTCAGACAACCATTTTGCCTTTTTGCATTTCTTTTCCTTGATGATGATCTTGATCACTGACTCCTATACAATGTCACAAACCTCTGCCCATAGTTCTTAGGCACTCTGTCTATCAGATCTAATCTCTTGAATCTATTTGTCACTTCCACTGTATAGTCGTAAGGGATTTGATTTAGGTCACACCTGAATGGTATAGTGATTTTCCCCACTTTATTCAATTTAATTCTGAATTTGGCAATAAGGAGTTCATGATCTGAGCCACAGTCAGCACCTGGTCTTCTTTTTGCTGACTGTATAGAGCTTCTCCATCTTTAGCTGCAAAGAATATAGTCAGTCTGATTTCAGTATTGAATTGGTGATGTCCATGTGTAGAGATTTCTCTTGTGTTGTTGGAAGAGGGTGTTTGCTATGACCAGTGCGTTCTCTTGGCAAAACTCTATTAGCCTTTGCCCTGCTTCATTCTGTACTCCAAGGCCAAATTTGCCTGTTACTCCAGGTGTTTCTTGACTTCCTACTTTTGCATTCCAGTCCCCTATAATGAAAAGGACATCTTTTTTGGGTGTTAGTTCTAGAAGTTCTTGTAGGTCTTCATAGAACCATTCAACTTTAGCTTCTTCAGTGTTATTGGTTGGGGCATAGACTTAGATTACTGTGATATTGAATCATTTGCCTTGGAAAGGAAGAGAGATCATTCTGTCCTTTTTGAGATTGCATCCAAGTACCGCCTTTCAGACTCTTTTGTTGACCATGATGGCTACTCCATTTCTTCTAAGGGATTCTTACCCACAGTAGATATAATGGTCATCTGAGTTAAATTCACCCATTCCAGTCCATCTTAGTTCTCTGATTCCTAAAATGTCAACGTTCACTCTCATCATCTCTTGTAACCACCTCCAATTTGCCTTGACTCATGGACCTAAATCTTGGAGAAGGAAATGACAACCCATTCCATGACAACCCATTCCAGTTTTCTTGTCTGGAGAATCCCATGCACAGAGGAACCTAGCAGGCTACAGTCTATGGGGTCGCTAAGAGTTTGAGAACAACTGAGTGACTAAAGAACATGGTCCTAACATTCCAGGTTCCTATGCAATATTGCTCTTTATAGCATCGGACTGTCCTTCTATCACCAGTCACATCCACAACTGGGTGTCTTTTTTGCTTTGGGTACTTCTCTTCATTCTTTCTGGAGTTAGTTCTGTAGCTTATGGGCATCTACTGATTGGGGAGCTCATCTTTCAGTGTCCTATCTTTTTGCCTTTTCATACTGTTCATGGGTTTCTTAAGGCAAGAATACTGAAGTGGTTTGCAATTCATTCTTCAGTGGACCATGTTTTGTCAGAACTTTCCACCATGACCCGTCTATCTTGGGTAGCCCTACATGGCATGGTTCATAGTTTCATTGAATTAGACAAGGCTGTGGTCCATTTAATAGTTGTGGGCACACACCTTTAATTGTTTTAACCAGTAACACACAACTATTTACCACATTTTGTTACTCTGATAGCTGAAATGATAAAAGAATGGTAATGTGGTAAAATAATCCACATGCCCATGCAGGAGATGCAGGGGATGTGGGTTTGATCCCTGGGTCACGAAGATGCCCTGGAGGAGGAAATGACAACCCACTCCAGTATTCTTGCCTGGAGAATCCCATGGACAGAGGAGCCTGGTGAGCTACAGTCATGGGGTTGCAAAGAGTCATATATAACCAAGCGGCTGAGCCACATGCACCCTTAATTGTGTTAACTGGTAACACACAACTATTTATCACATTTTGTTACTCTGATAGCTGAAATCAGGAAATCATTTCTTTTATCAAGGTATTTTACTTGTTTTTAATTAAAATAAACATTAAAAAATCTCTTCTATCTTTCATTCTTTAATATATTGGAACAAATTATTTAAATACATTTAAGGAAAATGAACAAACTAAGCATGTAGATAATGATTGTATAAGTTGTGGAAGTTTGAAAAAAATTACTAGAACAGTCTTAAAATTGTTTCTTACTTGACTGTAAGTAATTTTTAAATTTTAATAGCAAGGAGAGGATGTTACTGAGTTCACTTGGTAACATTGAGTTCTAGTGCTTTCAATATCATTAAATTGAACCTGTTGAAAGGCAGACCCACTCCCAACTCTCAAAAATGTCTGTGACCTCATTTATAAAAGGAGAATGATGGTTGAATTTTCTTAAGGAAAAATTTTTAAAAATACTTTCTAAAAAGAAAGTTTAAAAACAATAATTAAATTTTCTAAAATAATATCTTCAAAAGCCACAAAAATTTTTAAAGGATAAACACAGTATTAGCATTGAAATATATGGCTTAGAAAGCAAAAATGTTTTTAATTTAAGATTAAGCTTTATTTTTCTCAGTGTAGTACTTGTCTATAGTGACTGTCTGGCTAAAAAGCAAGCAAGATGAATATGCTACATGACATAGAGTAATTTGTTCCTGTAATTTGATCAAAGTAATTAGTGTAGGCCACATACAATGCAGGTGTTTTTGTAACTCATAACTGTGATAATAAATTTTATCACAAAATGTAAATGTGTTGGGCAGATTGTTCACTGAGTGCCATATGATACAATGCTTAGTAACAACTCCTTTGAGGGGAATATTTCACAAATTTAATTTTCCTATCCTAAATACAGCCACTCTGTATGAACTTTGAGTTCTAAAGCAAAAGTTAGCAGTTTTGAGAACATTGTTGTATATCAAAATATGGATTTCTAATTATACCAAGCTCTTGGAAAATATAGAAACATGTCTTTAAAAAAGTTTTATTGGAGTATAGTTGATTTACACTGTTGTGTTAGCTTCAGGAGTCAGCAAGTGATTCAGTTTTATATATATATATATATATGTGTGTGTGTGTGTGTGTTCATTATTTTTCAGATCCTTTTCTC
Source organism: Okapia johnstoni (assembly GCA_024291935.2). Taxonomy (NCBI): domain Eukaryota; kingdom Metazoa; phylum Chordata; class Mammalia; order Artiodactyla; family Giraffidae; genus Okapia; species Okapia johnstoni. The sequence goes on along the minus strand of CM044312.1, from coordinate 61,174,833 downwards.
CTATAGATTATTAGAATATTGAGTAGAGTTTCCCATACTATACAGTAGGTCCTTGGTTATCTATTTTATATGTAGTAGTGTGTGTATGTTAATCTCAAGTTCCTAATTTATCCCTACCCTGTTTCCACTTTGGTAACCATAAATTTGTTTTCAAAATCTGTGAGTCTGTTTCTGTTTTTCAAATAAGTCATTTGTAACATTTTAAAGCATGCCTTTTAAAGACTGCAGTAGACTTATATTTAAATATAATTTTAAAACTTTTTCTGTTAAATTTCAATGCATTATCAAGCACTAGCACAGTACCTTACACATAGTAGGCACAGTAAATCTTAAAATATAATCCAGTTATTTTTCTACAGTGCTTATGGTGCTATTTTTCAAACTTGTTAAGTAGGCTTTAATTTGTCTATTTTGTTAAATTATTTCAATCCATAAAATGAGTTGGACTTTTCTACATATTTATTGGACTGGGTTTTTGCTTTCTTTGTCACTTGCTATAAATAGGAGTTCTCTTAAGATAACCTTGTCATGTAAAGGGAAGGAAAATCTGACATGGCACACTGAAAGAAAGGGTAGATTCCACTGAATGATTCCCAGATAAAATATGCATTTTAGGATATTACTGTGTATTTTCATTTTCAAATATTTTATCTAATCCTTGATTCTGAGAGTATTAGAAATTTAAATTGCTAAAAAATTTATTTATACATTCATTTATAGATATGTATATAATATTGAATATGAAATTTACATTACCATGAACTTTAAATCCAAAAGTTTATGTCTTATAAAATTATTAGACTTTTGGAGACAAATTGGAAGTTCTAATTTTCTGGATAATAACTGACTGATTCTTAGGAGGGAAATAAAGCAGTATCTATTTGTGCCCCATCCAATGAAGAATGATACACTCATTAAAGTTTTTTTTTTTTTTCCCTCCATTAGAACAAAAAGCATTCCTATCACAGATTCTGGAGGGCAAGTTTTAGTTGTTTCTAGCATATTCCACATATTATAATGCTTACAGCATTAACTTGGGTTTGAGATCTGGATCTACCACGTTAGTAGCTGTGTGACCTTGGGTGATTTCTTAACCAACCTGTAAAATAGAGAATGTGATACCGAACTCACAGCTTTGTGGCTAAAGATTAAATACAATAATGCATGAAAAGTACTTATTAACTTTGTGCCTGGCACATAAATAGTAACTTTTAAGATTAATGTCTTTCAATGACTCCAAAGAACAAAGTCTGAAAAGATTCGTTGTACAAATACAAAATACAGAAACAAAACTCTCTTCGAATGCTACCAGCTCAAGAACAGAGTCTACTTAATATATTTGAGAAAAATATCATTTTTTCCTCAAAAGATCTGAATACTGGACTTATTAGTCTGCTTTAAGTATATGTAGAAATGTTCTAAAATGATTTTCTTTTAGTCTTACTGATACACATATGTTAAGTATTTCCCCCTGTTCTATTTTGAACTTAAAGTGATTTACATATTGTGCAAATACAACAGTGTTAAAGATCTGCATATTTAACACACAGTACCCTCATACACAAATACTTACACATTTATTTTATCATTGTTTGGGAACTCGGGAAAAAAGACAACGTTATAAACAGAAGACCAGGAGATAAACAGGAATAATGGTGCTTATTATACAAGTGGAGTGTTAGCATGTACAGATTTGTAAAACTGGGTGACTGTGCTATGGTTAAGGTCACTAGGGTTTTTGTTTCATATCTACACACACACACACACACACACACATTCTCTTATATTTATAACACATACACATAAATATTCATCTGAGTATCCCCACATATCAGAATTTCTCTTTAAAGTACCAATTATACTTTAGAAGGGCTTCCCAGATGGTGCTAGTGACAAAGAACCTACCTGTCAATGCAAGATACATAAGAGATACTGGTTCATTCCCTGGGTCAGGAAGATCCCCTGGAAGAGGGCATGGCAACCCTCTCCAGTATTCTTGCATGGAGAATCCTATGGACAGAGGAGCCTGACTGGCTGCGGTCCGTAGGGTCACAAAGAGTCGGAGGTGACTGAAGTGACTTAGCACGCATGCATTCTTTAAGAGCAAGACCATTTCTAATTCCTAAAATTCAGGCACTCTAGCATTCGTTTTCAAAGCTCATTCTTAAATGAAATAAGCAAAAAATAAGGTCAAATTAAAACTCCCAAGCCATTAGTTATTTAAATATATAATAATGAAAGCCAAATAAACAGAAGTATAGTTGACCAGAATGAGTCAGTGTGTCAAAGGTTATGCTCTTTGAGATATCAGAGAATCCACAAAACGAGAGGTACTATTAAAGGAAATAGTAATAAATGCTGAAATATTTGTTCTTTAAAATAATAAAATTTACACACCTGAAAATTTGATGTCAGAGAAACCAAACCAAAGCAAGCCAAAAAATAACACCTTGAACAAGTCAAACTATAAATGTCACGAATTTTTAAAAAATGCTTAAAATAAATTTCTCTTCTGCTTTAACTTTGAGAACACACAAAAATAAGTCAAATATTGAACTTGCCAGACATTTACCAAAGAATTCTCTGTATGTTACAGTAAATATGTTTGAAATAATACAAACTAAAATAAAGAAAAATGCTTGAGAGATCATCAGTCTAACAATATAAATGAATTAAAAAGAATTCAGATTATTATCATTTATTAGAAAGCCTGTTAAAAAGTGGTATAAGAGTAAGTGTACTTTCACTTGTTTTGACTCATTCAGAAAACAAGTGTTGTATCTAAGTGATTGCAAAATCTATCTTATATGTTCCTTCTTTTTTTAAAAATGACTGAAGACTTACTATAAAAGCATATACTCTGCACATAAAAATGTACAAAGCCATGAACATTTAAATTAATACTAATGAGGTAAACTATCTGCCTTTTTCAGTTCACAACAGCTGCACATGTTTAAATGGCTCAATTAAAGTTTATTCAGACTAGATAATTGATCCAGTGTGAACAGTGATGTCAGAATTAGAGATTTTATAAAATAGGTTTTAAAATGAACAGAGAGGCACTGGAAAACTTAAGAATTATTCTGGAAATGTTTTCCTGAGAAACAGAACTATGCAAAAGCATCTAAATAAGTAGGAAATATAACTCACCATATTCTAAATAATATTTTCTCTCAATTATGAAATGTAATACACCTACATATTTATGTTCTTTCCTTTCCATTTTCAGGTTTTAAGAATGATTTATTTCCTCTTATTTTCCCTCTGTTAGCATATTTAACTTTTTATAGGTTCTTTCTTTATGTGGTTTTCAAACCAAAAGTTGTACTTTTGCTAAAAACAGATATGTGCAGTCTCCTGGAACCAGAAACCTGAACCAAACTATGGATTCATTGACTGCTGGAACCGCAAAGCAAATGTAGACAGCAGAGAGACGATATGTATGGGTGTATAAAACATATTATGTACATATATAAATATGTCAGCAGTGAAGTAATTGTAAAAATTATAGTTTGGTTCACTCAAATTATATCTTCTATAAAAAATCTGAGATTTTTCTCCTGTATTGTAAACATAATATATTTATAGAATATAATAGAAATGTGTGTGAATTTTCTATTCATAATACCTGAAATATAGCAAAAAAGCTAAGTAGTTTTCAAATATGGAAAAATGCATGTCATTTCTATATAATTATTATTGAATCTAAGTGCAAATGATGGAAAAGATAGATCTGTATATGGGAGTGCATGATTGGTATGAAGTTAATTCATTATGAATCGAATGTTTCTTCTGTGAAAGCCTAGATATTTTGCTACTCTTAAAGGGGAAGTATAAAAAATTCACAACAGTCTCTTTTATTTAAGGACTCAGCAATCTACTTGACTTAGCTGCCAAAAGCTGAATGCCTCTTTGGTTTTCCTGGATTGGATCCTACTATTCTTTCCTCACGCTCTTTCATTTTGATCCGCTCAGGCTTACTGGGGGTTAGACGGTACTTTCTTGGATGTGCCCCTCGCTGCCACCACACAGCCCAGCCACTGCCAGTTGTCCGCCTCCATGTCATTGAATAGGACTTGTGAGCCATGTCTCTCTCCACGCCCCTTGCTTTCTCCTTGGCTGTACATCAGGTTTCTGAACTTGCTGGTGCAGGGGTTACTAATTCACAGAACTGAGTAAAATTCCTTTGTCAACCTCAGATGCCTTAGCAACTACATAGAAGAGTCTACAATATTTTTCAAATTGCCTCTACAGAAAAAAGGAATTACATAGGAAAAGAAAATAAGAATATCTCCTGAAAAGAAAAATAGAACTACACAAATCAAAGAGGATGTGCATAGACAATCATAACATAGTGTTAAATTTTGCTCTTGTAACAATGATTTTCAAAGCATTGTTAAACAGGTACTATCACTTAGGAAATTTTTGCATGCTTTATAATTACTAACTAAACAGTACTAAGAAATAAGGTGTTTTTCTCTCATAAGTTCTAATTTCCAAAGAAAACTCTAAGGCAGATATGTCACCCTTTCTAAATTATATTTTTAAAATTCTAACATATGAGATAGTTACATTAAAAACACTTTTTATCTAGTGCTCAGAGCACTTCAGGATCAAATGTTCACAAGGTTAACTTAATTATCATAGCATAAGTTAAAGAGAAAAAGATAGTTTTTTTGGTTATTTTTATATGTAAAGTATGAAAAGCTTGTATTTCAGATCACTCATTTCTAGAGGATTATTATCACACCATCTTTGTCATTGTACTTTGCAGCAAACGTAGTCTGCATTTAATGTACATCAAAATTAATTTTATCATCTATGTGTTCAGAACGTTTATTGCCACACAAAATTTAATCTTGATGGAAGGCGTGAAAGGTATATTTCATTATATGTGTATATATATATATATATATATATACACACACCTATATGCACGCACATGTAGTTCATTATTCTTGACTGTGAGGGCTTATGACTATTGACATTGTCAATTTTTATCTCATTACTCATCACTGCTTACTGTGGGTGCTAATAGTGTATTTCCATGGAGTTTGTGTGTGCAGTCATGTAAATTCTGACATTGCTAGTGTCAGTCACTAATCTACCTCATTCAGTTCATGTCAAGATGATACATCACAATGCTCAACAACTGTCATCTCAGCTTTAAATAGACCTACATTTTCTCAACTTTACAGTTAATTTTTTTGTTTAGACTCTGGTAACATTTTTAACAATGTGAGCAAATAATTCATTCTAGTATATTCAAAGCAAGAGCTGATTTTAAAATGTTCTCTTTGAAAATTAAGCAAAAAGATTAATAGTTCTAATTGAATTATAAAACAATTTATTATAGAAAGAAAATTGATCAAAACTTGCATTTTGAAAATAGTTGAGTTGGACTTTTACAGACTTTTAAATTTTACTTCAAGTGCATTTTGAAAGGATACTTTTACAATGTTTAAAAATATGTAAGTTAATTAGAGCGGCTCTATTTCAACTTGAACCTTCCCAGAGTTATATAGCTGACTATTTGGACATATCTTACTTTTCCCAGTACATGTATCCTTTAGATAGTTTTCCTTCTATTTCCTTTTCTTTGCAATCTCTTCCTATATCCATTGTTAATTTTTTTTAATCTTTCATTCTTTTTTCTGTATCTTTCTTTATGCTTCTTCTTAGACTCTCTTTTTCTTCAATCTCCTGAGTTACCTCTTTAATTGGCCTTAAAGTTAAAATATTTTAAATTGATCTAATTAAGTCACTTGCCTATTTTTCTCCTTCAGCCTACAGATGTTTTGAAATGCATGTCAGGACTTTTCCCCTTTCATTTCTCCTGATATAGTTATTTCTCTGTCCTTCTAAATTTCATGTTTCTAATCTATACTTCTTAGTTCTTTTTATTTCTGTTGTCCCAAACATATTTTAATTTTCTCCTGTATTTCCCCAAACATTCTCAAAGATTAATGGAATTCCAATTTATATGTATATATATATATATATATATATATATATATATATATACATATACACACATATTTATGTGTGTGTGTGTGTGTGTATCTCTTGAACATTTGTGATGGAAATTCCCTGAAATTAAAACAAAAACTTAAAAAAAAACTGAATGGCAAAATAACTAAATTGTTTTGATAGCCATGCTTATTATAGTAACATTTCATGATTTAAAAGTAACAAAATATTTTTAATGCACTGAAGTATTCTGAAAACAGTTGCTAGAGTCAGTTAATTTATTCACAGAGAGTTTTGATGTATGTAATACCAGCTAAACTGTGTATAAAAGGACCTGCTTGAAAATATGGATGTTGCTGGGACAATAGGAGATCAATTTCTAAGCCAGTCTAGAAGAGTGGAAGAGTACTCCACTTTGCAGCTCTAAAGGTGAACTATGAAGATGCTCTCCTACAATGAGTAAATTGATAATATACTCAATTTCCTCATTTGAGTTTTGTACAGCTCTAATATGCAAGTAACTCCTTCACTTTCTTTTTGTCTCTCAGCATTCCCCTCAGTACCACCACCAGACACACCTTCCTGATGTGTAACTCGAGTTACACCACTTACATGCTTCTAAAAGCTTCAACGTTTCCATCCATCCCTGTCAAATAAAGTTCATTTTTAAAAGATGTTCTGTAATCTGGCTCCAGTCTACTTTTCTATCCAATCTGTCTTTGTGACCTAATACACCAGTGAAGTGGGGAATATATTCTTATATCCCCAGCAAAATTGGACTTTCAGCTCTGCCATTGTTTGCATTATCTCCACCGAGTGCTCTCCTCTCAACTTGGATGTATCTGAACTCTACTTGTTCATTACGAATCAGCTTTTTGAAAACTTCCTGGATTCCAACTAACTGAAATAGTGTTTTCTGCCTTTGAACTTTCATGATACATGTATTGTACTGTGTGTTCTGTGTGTGTGTGTACTTATAATTTCCACTGTCAGACTCTAGGTGACACTGTTAGTTGCTTAAGTGAAAAGAGACTCCTGCCTGATTCATCCGAGTATCTACAACTGTGTTTACCATGTACTTTATATTAGGTAAGATTCATGTATAGTTGATAAATGATTGAGTAAATATGTCTCTAAAATTATTATAGTAATATATAAGGGATTATATGAGATAATGTAAAGTATTTTGTGCTCAAAGTACCTTGAACCCTTTCTTTATGAATGCGTCTCAAAGAATAATGGCAGGCCTGCATTTGTAGGGGACATCTCATAACCTGATTAGCACTGCTCTCTGGCAGGAGAATAAATTGTTGAGAAAAAAAAACTCTATAAAAACATCTTTCTATGGAAATGAATCACTTGATTATTGAATCTTATGAGGTTCCCCCATCCCCAGTGCTTGTATACTTCTTTCTTGTCATATCTTGGCAATAGACTAGAGCCCTCTTCCCTGTGTCCCTCCTCGTTCTTAAGCAAGGTGCTGAGGGATCAAGGCTGAACCTCTTTTACTCTCCCCTGAAGACTTGCTGTCCACACCCTGATTTCTGACCTTAGTCCTTCTGTTGGTACAAAATCTAGTTTCTTTCCAGGATAAAAAGAATCATATGACGAGGGGAGGGTTGAGAGAAACTAAACAGAATCCTCTTCCCCGCCCTCCCCCCAAGCCACGGTGAGATACATTAATAAAACGAGACTCCAGAAGGTGATTAGATCATTACTGCTGCTTCATAATATACAAGATCAGGTCCTTGGGACCTACACTCTGGCATTTCTGACACTGGCTCATCTTGATTCCTGATTCCTGTGTGTTTATCTGTAATTTCTTTTCTGCTTTTGTGTCGCCTTCAGTTCTTCAAACCTGACCCTACTTATCTGATGAAGTTGTGACTGTTCAAGTTGTGCAAAAATAAGTCCTGATGTTATTGTCCATATTTGTAATCAGACCATGACTTGTTGCTAAACGAGAAACACAGAGATTATCAGATTACAGCATCTTCTACCTTCATGATTCTATATGATTCCCTCCCTACTTTTATTCTCATGAAGAATACTTCCTTTGCTTTTTGAGTGGTTCCAGTCTAGTGGCAAGTTTTTCACATTTAACACGTATTTAAAAATATTTTTAAGCACATTTTAACTATAGTAAGTCAGTACAGGCCAAATAATGTAGAATGACATTATATGAACTTCAGCTTCTTTGACGATGAAGAGTAGTTAGATCTCTTCCTGTTCATCAAGATTGATAGCAAATATTAGCCATAATGTCTTTATTTGATGGCTTTCTCTATGTGTGTTATCGTTTTCTTTTTGTTTCAAAGCATATCAAAGTCACTGTGTCCTCTTTCCTCTTCTACCTCTTCTAGGAGGAACACTTAGGAGACCAGCAATGTGTCACTGCCTCTTGCATATCTCCTTTCTTTGTCATGATAAAGTACAGCCATTACCAAAAAAAAGTATATATATATATATATATATATATATATATATATATATATATTCAGTGTGTGTATATATATATATATATATATATATATATATTCAGTTCAGTTCAGTCACTCAGTTGTGTCCAACTCTTTGCTACCCCATGAATTGCAGCATGCCAGGCCTCCCTGTCCATCACCAACCCCCGGAGTCTACCCAAACCCATGTCCATCGAGTCAGTGATGCCATCCAACCATCTTATCCTCTGTCGTTCCCTTCTCCTCCTGCCCCCAATCCTACCCAGCATTAAGGTCTTTTCCAATGAATCAACTCTTCACATGAGGTGGCCAAAGTATTGGAGTTTCAGCTTCAACATCAGTCCTTCCAATGAACACCCAGGATTGATCTCCTTTAGGATGGATTGATTGGATCTCCTTGCAGTCCAAGGGACTCTCAAGAGTCTTCTCCAACACCACAGTTCAAAAGCATCAATTCTTCGGCGCTCAGCTTTCTTCACCGTCCAACTCTCACATCCATACATGACCACTGGAAAAACCATAGCCTTGACTAGACGGACTTTTGTTGGCAAAGTAATGTCTCTGCTTTTAAATATGCTATCTAGGCTGGCCATAACCTTCCTTCCAAGGAGTAAGCGTCTTTTAATTTCATGGCTGCAATCACCATCAGCAGTGATTCTGGAGCCCAAAAAAATAAAGTCTGACACTGTTTCCACTGTTTCCCCATCTATTTCCCATGAAGTGATGCGACCAGATGCCATGATCTTAGTTTTCTGAATGTTGAGCTTTAAGCCAACATTTTCACTCTCCTCTTTCAGTTTCATCAAGAGGCTCTTTAGTTCTTCTTCACTTACATATGTATATATACATATATATACATACACATATACATATATATATATATATGTGTATGTATATATAAATTTACTCCTAGCTTCATTTTATTGATTTGAGACATGTCACATGGGACTGAAGGCCACTCATTGAATCTGTTAAACAGCTTTGAAAAAACCTTCTGAGACTGAGACACAGAAAATAATATAACCTTATTTCAATTGCCATTTTATGTATGTAAAGAAAGTGACATTCAAATTGGCACTCTTGTTTTACTGATTCAAATGTACTAGGTTATAATCATGGGAGTAACTACTACATGGCTCTTTTTCCTTTTTTTCTTTCGGAAAAAAATTAGAGAAAAAAAGTTTTACTGTTAAGTAGAGCTTATAAGCAGAAAACAAATTTTTAAAAAGAAGCATCAATATTTTTTTTTTAAATTATAGACAATAGAATTTATAGGGTGGTATTTGCATATCTGAGTAAACCAAAAACAAATTTTCCCTTAAAATACCCTCTGGTAGTAGTTGAGAATTATTCCAGCTTATTTTACGTGACCTCTGAAAGAGGGTGTCATAACACTTTTGAAATACTCTTTGTTAATTGTTTAATTTACAACTGAACCATATAATTGATAAAAGTTTTCCTGACCATTTTTGGTCATCTGACTTTTAAGGAACCTGTAGAGTGGCTTATTGACTTGTTATTCATATGTGGAACCTGACATTGATGTCACTAAGAAATTTTCCAATTTTTGGCTGTAACAGTAATATAGATACTTTGTTTCTCTCTTAAACTAATATAAAGCACTTTTATGATATGGAGTGTGAGCTTCCCTGGTGGCTCAATGATGAAGACCCTTCCTGCCCATGCAGAAGACGTGGATTAGATCCCTGAGTTGGGAAGATCCCCTAGAGAAGGAAATGGCAACCCACTCCAGTATTCTTGCCTAGGAAATCCCATGGAGAGGATCCCGTAATTCCATGGGGTCACAAAAGAGTCAAGCACGACTTTGCAACTAAACAAAAACAATGTCAAAAGTCACTTGACCTACGTCTCAAATGTAACTAGTGGGGAAAATTTCATTAAGTACTCAATAGCATTGCTGTTGTTGTTTGGTTACTAAGTCTTATCTGACTCTTGCAATCCCATGGACTGTAGCCTTCTTGGCTCCTCGGTCCATGGGATTTGCCAGGCAAGAATACTGGAGTGGATTGTCATTTCCTTCTCCAGGGGGTCTTCCCAACGCAAGGATCGAACCTGCATCTCCAGCATTGGCAGGTGAATTCTTATCACTGAGCCACTAGGGAAATCATGATTTTTGATGTTATAGATAGATAGATAGATAGATAGATAGATAGATAGATGTGTGTTCAGTTCAGTCGCTCAGTCGTGTCCAACTCTTTGTGACCCCATGGACTGCAGCACACCAGCCCTCCCTGTCCATCACCAACTCCCGAGGTTTACTCAAACTCATGTCCATTGAGCCAGTGATGCCATCCAACCATCTCATCCTCTGTCGTCCCCTTCTTCTCTCACCCTCAATCTTTCCCAGCATCAGGGTCTTTTCAAATGAGTCATTTCTTCGCATCAGGTGGCTAATGTTGGAGCTTCAGCTTCAACATCAGTCCTTCCAATGAATATTCAGGACTGATTTCCTTTAAGATGGACTGGTTGGATCTCCTTGCAGTCCAAGGGATTCTCAAGAGTCTTCTCCAACACCATAGTTCAAAAGCATCAATTCTTCGATGCTCAGCTTTCTTTATAGTCCAACTCTCACATCCATACATGACTACTGGAAAAACCATAGCCTTGACTAGATGGACCTTTGTTGGCAAAGCAATGTCTCTGTTTTTTAATATGCTGTCTAGGTTGGTCATAACTTTTCTCTCAAGGAGTGCGGGTCTTTTAATTTCATGGCTGCAGTCACCATCAGCACTGATTTTGGAGCCCAGAAAAACAAATTCAGCCAATGTTTCCAGTATTTCTCCATCTATTTTCCATGAAGTGATGGGACCGGATGCCATGATCTTAGTTTTCTGAATGTTGAGCTTTAAGCTAACTTTTTCACTCTCCTCTTTCACTTTCATCAAAAAGCTCTTTAGTTCTTGTTCACTTTCTGCCATAAGGGTGGTATCATCTGCATATCTGAGGTTATTGATATTTCTTCTGGCAGTATGGATTCCAGCTTGTGCTTCATCCAGCCCAGCATTTCTCATGATGTACTCTGCATAAAAGTTAAATAAGCAGGGTGACAATATACAGCCTTGACGTACTCCTTTTCCTATTTGAAACCAATCTGTTGTTCCATGTCTAGTTCCATCTGTTGCTTCCTGACCTGCATACAGATTTCTCAAGAGGCAGGTCAAGTGGTCTGGTATTCCCATCTCTTTCAGAATTTTCCATTGTTTATTGTGATCCACACAGTCAAAGGCTTTGGCATAGTCAATAAAGCAGAAGTAGATGTTTTTTCTGAAACTCTCTTGCTTTTTTGATGATCCAACAGATGTTGGCAATTTGATCTCTGGTTCCTCTGCCTTTTCTAAATACAGCTTGAACATCTGGAAGTTCACAGTTCATGTATAGTTGAAGCCTGGCTTGGAGAATTTTGAGCATTAATTTCCTAGCATGTGAGATAAGTGCAATTGTGTGGTAGTTTGAGCATTCTTTGGCATTGCCTTTCTTAGAGATTGGATTCCAGTCCTGTGGCCACTGCTGAGTTTTCCAAATTTGCTGGCATATTGAGTGAAGCACTTTCACAGCATTCTCTTTTACAATTTTAAATAACTCAACTGGAATTCCATCACCTCCTCTAGTTTTGTTCATAGTGATGCTTCCTAAGGCCCATTTGACTTTGTATTCTAGGATGTCTGGCCTAGGTGAGTGATCACACCATCATGATTAATGTGGATCATGAAGATCTTTTTTGTACAGTTCTTCTGTGTATTTTTGCCACCTCTTCTTAATATCTTCTGCTTCTGTTAGGTTCATACCATTTCTGTCCTTTATCGAGACCATCTTTGCATGAAATGTTCCCTTGGTGTCTCTAATTTTCTTGAAGAGATCTCTAGTCTTTCCCATTCTTTTGTTTTCCTCTATTTCTTTGCACTGATCACTGAGGTAGGCTTTCTTATTTCTCCTTGCTATTCTTGAAACTCTGCATTCAAATGGGTATATCTTTCCTTTTCTCCTTTGCCTTTTGCTTCTCTTCTTTTCACAGGTATTTGTAAGGCTTCCTCAGACAGCCATTTTGGTTTTTGCATTTCTTTTTCTTGGGGATGGTCTTGCTCCCTTTCTCCTGTACAATGTCACTAATTTCCATCCATAGTTCATCAGGCACTCTGTCTGTCAGATCTAGTCCCTTAAAACTATTTCTCACTTCTACTGTATAATCGTTAGGGATTTGCTTTAGGTCATACTTGAATGGTCTAGTGTTTTCCCCTACTTTCTTCAATTTAGGTCTGAATTTGGCAATAAGGACTTCATGATCTGAGCCACAGTCAGCTCCCAGTCCTGTTTTTCTGACTGTATGTAGCTTCTCCATCTTTGGCTGTGAAGAATATAATCAATCTGATTTCAGTGTTGACCCTCTGGTGATGTCCATGTGTATGTGTATGTATACTTATATATTCATATGTATATGTTTTATCATATATACCTAATAAACCATTATAGCCTACCACTAATGCTATATTCTAGATATTATTAAGATCAATAATAAGAGATGACTAGGATGTTCATTTCAAGAATTCAGTGTTGTCCATAATTTATCATGGATGTATGTTTGCTTAAAATTGTAATGAACCTTGTATAAGAATTTAAATGTAGAACTAAGATAACATTAATGATTCAAGGTGAAAATCTAGTTATGGCTGAAATATTAATATAATCATGGAAAAAAGATGTGGATATGAATCTGTACTTAAGTTACCTGGGTAACTGTCACAGCACCCTATTGTTTCTTCATTTGCATTCACAACTATAGTTAGCCATCATGCCCATCTGTAAATGTACTAATGGATACTTTAATATAAACATGTTGGTGCATCCACGTCTTATACTCAGTAAATAGCACCTGATAAATTCCCAAAGTGACTTTCACTGGACAAGAGAGAAAATTCAGGCAAATACTAATATTTAAGAAAAAAAAAAGCCCACTTCAACTATGTTTTAATATGCAAAAGTGTTCTTTGTTTAAAGTATCTAATCTCTTTTGGCTTTGAGATGCTTCTCACAAGTTGATTATTTATGCATAATTTTAACTGTTTTTTTCTGTATATTCCCAAGTTAAACAAAATCCATGAGACTTGGAAGTACAGTCTATGCTGAGTGAAGTGTTCTAATGACAGTGTTAGGGTTTCAGTGTAGAACAGACTCAGGGAAAGGTTTCACAGGCAACTTGATCAAGACTGCACAGCAAAGACATACGTTTATCCTTTATTTAGGATGACAAAAACTTAAACATATCTTTCAGTACTGTCTCTCTCTTTCTCACACAGATAGACTGTATATCAGTAATCTGGACACCAAGTTATTTAAAGCTATTATTTAGTACCATAATAAGTAGTAATTTAAATACAAGGTAAAATCACCACATTGTCTTGTTTACTACTGATGTTAATTTTAAACTGATGTTCAGTGCTCCCCAAAAAGGCAGCCTATGATTTGTTATCATTAAACTGTCAACTCTGCCTTGAGTTGGAAATAGATTCACACTACAGTACTTACAGCATATCACCTTATTTTCTATCAGTCCAAAAAAAAAAAAAAATCTAGAGTCGGTTTAATTGTGTCTGTGCTATTTTTCTATTAACTGTTTCATGCATTTTTCCTGGCCTTTTAATTGCAGTTTAATAGTGGTCATTAACACATTAAGGGGTGTTAGAAGAACATTTGAAGTCCTCTTGACTTCTACCAAAGTTGACACTTCAATGCTAGAGTAATTTCAGCTATTCATTTATTTAATAGTGACCTATGCAAATGTGGAACCATGTCATTTTACAAATTGACTGTAATAATTAACTAGAAAGGCAGGGTAAAATGAAACAGGTTATAATTAGAACATAACTGCTACAGTATTACGTCAGCTAGAATAAAATAATCTCAAATGATTAAATTGGTTTCAATTATTAAGAATCAGTTTAATGTACCCACTGTTCTGATTTTTACATTTCTCTTTTTTGTGTGCATTAGATGTCACCTCATACAATTTATGTATTTTATTCATCTTGGTAAAACAGGCATTACAGAAGTTTAATTAAGTAGTAAAAGACTTCACATTATTCTGCTGAATTCTAAATTAGTTGTAGAAACTAGTCAGAGTGCATGCTACATACTACTCAGGATCATTTCAATTAGCTGTATCTATTAAGCCACCCAACATTCCCTTTACACAGTAAATATATGTAACATGTCTCTAGCCATCAGAATATATATTTTAATCACATAATTATCACAATTTTCCCAATTGGTTCTTGGATGATCATCTTTTTATCATTTTTTTAAATATAAGGTAACAACTATCTTTCCAAAATCCCAAGAATTTCCCCCAGTCAGGATTCCTGTATGCTTGGTGGTAGGTCAGGCTTCGTGGACATATGGCACAGAGCCTCTGCAGCCAGATGTACCCCACACTTCATTCAGTGTTCTGCTCTTGCTGTATTGAAGTTCTTAAGATTTTTGAACAGTGTTGCATTTTCGTTTTATTCTGAGCCCTACAAATTATGTAGCTAGTCCTGCTTGAAAGATCTTGTATGGCAACATAATAGCTTGTTCATGTTTGGTCACATGTTCAACATTTTGCTCATCATTTTCCTGACTATTAGGGATTGACTCTTCCTAACATGTGACTTCAAGAAATTTTGTCATGAAGCAGTGTGTATAAGGAGGACATCTACTTAACCAGTGAAATTAACCAACAACCTTGGTAATCAATAGAGCCCAAATAATCACAGCCAGATCATTTTCTAGTATGTGGATTGTGTTTTAATTAGCACCTTTATATCCCAGTATATATGTGTGTGTGTGTGTGTGTGTGTGTGTGTGTATTGGTTTTAGTTATTAATTTCTTTGTGAAACAAAGAAGCTATATAACAATGGTGTTAAAGCCAATGGTATTTGAAAAATGTTCAAGTTCAGACTGTATGACTTTCTGTGATGCATTTCCAAAAAATTTATTTCCAGCAAGTGTGTATCTCCAAGTTCTAGAATATCCTTTATCCTCTAGGAATCTAAGATGATGCCTGAGTAGTTCAAAATTCATTTTTTAATAAAGATGAACTCTGGTATTCTCAACATATAGATGTTTTTGTCTCAAAGTCTGGATTTTTATACAGAAAACAGTTTATTCTATGGTGGTACGTTATTGGTATTGTTTATCTTTCCTATTACATCTCGTTTTAGTCTAATTGATCCTGACAGCTTTAGAACTTGGGTCATTCAAGAAGGCAGTTAAGAAAATTTGTGTACTATGATCAATTAAGGCACTAGTTAAAAATGCAGATCCCTACTGAAGTTAAAATCTTGTTAAGTTTTTCACTTTTTTATGTGTGATTTGTTCTGATTACTTCAGGACTTTCTTGGGAGCATTTAATAATGATTTTGCGGCATACTGCTATATAACCTGGTGGGTTATTTAGCATGCATGCATGGCTTTTGTGCCTTGAGGAGGTCAAGGCACAAAAGACCAAGACAGGGTTTATTCAGAATAAAGGTGAAGTCCTCCTTTTTCCTGTAATTCAGTGTTAACTGAAATCTGTTCTATCCTGGAATTCTGAGGATATTTCCAATGCTTAGAATTTATAGTATGGAGAACTGTAAAGATACTATTATCCAGAAAATGGTAATCTGATATGTACAAATATACTATGAAACAGTTTTAAGAATTAAGGATGATTACAACATTGTTAATCAGCTACACCCCAATACAAGGTAAAAAGTTTAAAAAATAACTAAAGATGCTCCAGAACTGACTAAACAATCTAGACATTGGATAAAGATTAGCATATCCCTTATATAAAGACTTTTTTTTTTTTTAACTTTCATCCCCAAAGCTTTTAATCTTGATTTATATGAAGTTATGAACCTGGGAATAACCTCAGACACACCCCCAAATCAAACTGATTCATTGAGGTACTTTCCTAAAACTTCAGATCCCATCTTGAAGTAAGGTGACTTTTCTTCACAAGACTTGTAAACCAAGTATTTTCTGCCATCTGCACTGTTGTAATTCATTCATATACATCAGTTCAACAATTTTTAGCAACAATAACCCATCCTAACCTTTTAACAATAGAAAATAATATATCCAACTAGTTTTCAGATTTATCTCTCTCCTTTTATCAGTTTAAGCTGAATATTGAGTCAGAAATGCAATATATTTAAGGCTCTATGAGGTCAATTGGGTAAAAAGAAAAAATACTTATTCTGAAGAGAATAGCAATAATTTAAAAAAAAAAAAAAGCCATTTAGGATTTGAAAGAATGCCTTGAGCTTGAAAATCACTTCTATTTTTTCCAAATGGAATTAGAGTTCTTTATTATAACATAATTGTAATTAATATTGTACAGTTGTAATAATATAATTATTATTAATTACATTTTCCAAATGTAATTAAAATCCATTGCTTGGAACAAAGGCAATCACTGGATTATAATTATCTGTATTTCTAAAAGAAACAATTAGTATGGCAGGTTTCAGTTACATGGTACAAATAACCAGATACTGTATGTCTTATAGCTATTAATTCACATACCTGGAACAATAGTAAACACAGGTAATATATGCACATTTTATTCTAGAAGACAATTTTTAAAGATCTGTCTTTAATACATTTTTAATTTAGTTGGTGATTAAAAAAATACCATTCATTTAGATTCATTTCTATATTTATGTGTGACATCTTGAATGACACATATTTAACTTTCCAGAATCATATATATCATAATATATCACAAACAGCATCATTAACATTTCAAATGGGGGTTACTTCTATATTCATGAGTTAGAATTTAATAGTAGATTAAATGTGATTGCAAGTGCATTCTCCTAATAGACCTACAGAGTTGTCAATTAAATGTTATTAATGGGAGGTTAAATTTTCTATGAGTTCAGAGACAATGTCAAATTTCAAATTCCAAGGTTTTCACTAATTTCACCCACATATGTTATTCTACTTTTTAAAAACCTCAATTTATGTAGTGATAAAATGGACTGATTAAAGGCTCTATTCATGATAAATAACAGAGTAAAATATTGTAACTCTGTTGTAGTTGATTTGACCAAAAAATGGAAAATAAACTAAGGACTCAGCAGTCTTTATACCCTCTTTGGTTTCCACTGTCCTCGACTGCTTATCGGTGATTCTCTATTTAAGATATTAGCTCTTGATGAAGGTATTATAATTGAAAAGATCCTTATATGGATAGAGAGCCAAAAATTATTTTAATTTCTGATTTTATGCTTTAAAATTCCAATTTCCCATTAAAAACTATGGAAAAAATTTCTTAACAAACAAATCTGTCTTGGTTAAAGGTTCAGTCTTGGCATAATATCATAGTCAGAGAAATAGTATAGTAACCAAAAACCTAAACATAAATATTTACAATCTTTACTCTGTCTCTCCAAATGGCAGCAGGGAAAGTAAATTCTTGACCTGCTCTCAGAAATCTTGGTATCTCAAAGTTCTCACTAGGTAACTACCAAGGCCACTCTGCAGCCTCACTCACTTTATTGTGCAGACAGATCAATTTAATCTTTACGTGTCTCCTTTTAGAGTAATCCCCCTACACAAATTTTCAACAACAAAAGAAATGTAGAGAACTCCCCTAGCAAAGGGGAATCCTTCTTCAGAACCTCTTCTTAAGAGTGGGGAAGGGAAAGGGGAAGGCTGATTACGGATAGTACATAAATAAGATTATCTGCCTAACAATTTTCCTCCTGGTTGATAAATCTTTAGCTCCACCAACAGCACTTGCTATATACTTTCTACCACCTTTTCCTCCATTGATGGCTGCATTGGTGAGCTTACCTGCTGCCCCACTAGCCCTTGTAGCAAAAACCTGGCTCTGGAATGCAGACAAGCTCTACCATCTCTGCCCTGTAACAGGTTGGAGATCTGTTCACTAGGCAACTACTCTCACAGCCACTGATTGCCAACAGAAGCAAAGGTGGAACTGTCCTAAACTACCAAATATTTGGGTACTTACCCACATTGTTTCAATTTTAGTAGCTCCACTTTAAAAACAACTCTTTGCTATTTAAGATTTTTTTTTACTTTTCCTAATAAATTTGAAATGAGCTTGCCAAATACTACGAAGAATCCTACCAAGATTATGGTTAAAATTTTACTGAATTTATAGTACAGTTTAGGGAGAATTTTGCCATTCTAATTCTATTGAGTCTTGCAATTCATGTGCATAATATAGCTATTAAGACCTTTATCTCAATAATCTTTTGTAACAGTTCATACATATTTTGAAAAATTTATGACTATATTTTTATGTTTTAATGTTTTTGAAAATGGTATTTTGATACTCATTTTTCTGCTGTTTACTCTTAGTATATAGAATACAATTGACTTTTACATACAGATTTTGTATTCCAACAAATAACTAAAAAGCCTTGATAAATTTTTCTTTTAATTATTATTATTTTTCTCCTTAGATTATTTGATTTTAGAAAGCAAATTACAATGAAATCTGTGAATAAAAACAGTTTGCTTCTTTTTTCAGGAGATCAGTCCTGAGTGTTCGTTGGAAGGACTGATGTTGAAGCTGAAACTCCAATACTTTGGCCACCTGATGTGAAGAGCTGACTCATTTGAAAAGACCCTGATGTTGGGAAAGATTCAAGGCGGGAGGAGAAGGGGACGACAGAGGATAAGATGGTTGGATGGCATCACTGACTCAATGGACATGGGTTTGGGCAGACTCCGGCAGTTGGTGATGGACAGGGAGGCCTGGTGCGCTGCAGTCCATGGGGTCGCAAAGAGTTGGACACGACTGAGCAACTGAACTGAACTGAACTGATTCCTTGTGTCTTTTTCACACCTTAATTCACTGGAAGACATCCCTCCCACCAAGTTGAGGTAAGAGCAGGTATTTTTACTTTGTTCTTAATCTTAAGAACATATTATGTGTTTTATAATTAATTGTGACAGTAATTGTAGGTTTTTAGGAGATACTTTATCAATTTTGAAGAGTTACTTTCTATCCCTAGTAATTTTTAAATCAATGATATTCCACATTATCAAATGAAGTTTTCTGCATCAATTTTGATTATGACTTTTCTCCTTCATTCTGTTAATTTCATTCAAATACCTGGAATAAACTCCATTTGGTCATGATGCATATTTCTTCCACCATAATGCTGGATTCAGTTGGCTAATATTTTGTTAAGGATTTTGGCATGTATGAGTATTGAAGCTATAGGTCTCTAATTATTCCTTTTTTGCTTTATTTTTGGTCTGATACTACTATCAGAGTCATAGGGTAAAATGTCTAATACAGCGTACCAGTAAACCCTTGTGGGCGTGCTGTCTTGTGAGTGACATTTTAAATTGTGAATTCAGTTTATTTAATATATATAAAACTATTCTGTTTTTTTTTTTTTAATGCTTTTTGTCTCCATTTGTGTCTTAGGAAGTATTTGCTCTTTTGGTTATAATTTGCCAAATTTTTTGGTATAAAGTTGCTCATAATATTACTCATTATCCTTATAAATTACATAGTATTGGTAGTGATATCTTCTATTACATCTCTAATGTGAACCATTGTATTTTCCAGCTTTTGTCCTTTATGAGTCCATCTATATGTATATAAATATTGTAGACTGTGAATAACCTAGCTATAGTTTAATTGATATGCTATACTGTTTCTCTGTTTTATATTTCCTTAGTTTCTACTCATTTTTATTTTTACTTCTTTGTATTTACCTTGTGTTTAATTTACTCTTTTTCCCTCTAACTTCTTAATATGGACACTTAACATCTTTTGATTCTTAAACATCTACATTTCCTCTGGAATATTTAGAGATATGTTATTTAATTTGGTATAATTTGGGAATTTTTCAGAAATACTTTTAACCTAATATCAGAATCAACGTCATGTCTATCCTGGTTTTGGTTACACATTCCATCTCTAGTACAGTATTGGGATGAATTTCAGGAAGTGAAGTTCACTGGGGACTGTCTTTGAGGCTAGCTACCACAGGAACATACATGTTCCATACTATGTTTAAAGATGAATTGACCCTTTGTCCTTATATAAGATCTCTATGTCTGACAATATTTCTTGTTCTGAATTGCACTTTGTCTTATGTTAATATAGACATTCTAGCTTTCTTATAATTAGTGTTTTCTTGTTATGTTTTTAAATACTTTCCATTGAAAATATGTATATCTTCATATTTTATTTAAGTTTTTTATGGGCATTATACAATTAGGTCGATTCTCAATTCAGTTGTAGACTACTTACAATTAATGTAGTTATTAGTATGATTGAATTTAATTTTACAACATTG
Organism: Okapia johnstoni; assembly: GCA_024291935.2. Lineage (NCBI taxonomy): Eukaryota > Metazoa > Chordata > Mammalia > Artiodactyla > Giraffidae > Okapia > Okapia johnstoni. The sequence goes on along the minus strand of CM044312.1, from coordinate 61,154,071 downwards.
CTATTTGTTTTCTTTAGTTCCTACTGCAATTTGCTCATTTTTGTCCTTTCTTGCCTTCTAATGATTGTTTTTAGTGTTCAATTTTATCTCCATTATTGTCTTTCACTTAGAAGGTATCTTCAAATATATTATACCACTTAACATACAATGTAGATTATTTTCTGTTTCCCCCCTTCCCTTTTATCGCTATTATGTTTTCTCTGTATGTTATTAATTTCAGATACAATATACTCTTTTTTTTGTCTTTTGCTATAAATAGTCAATTATCTTTTAAGTAATTTAAAATGAGGGAAAGCTATATTTTTATTTTCCAAGTATATTTACCATTTCTGGTACTCTTTGTTCCCTTAGTGTGGATCCAGATTTCTGTTTAGGTCATTTATGGATTCAAGTGTCCAATTGGATCATATTCCTTTAATCTAAAAAACATCATTTTTCTTTCTTTGTAGTGCATATCCTTGTCTACTGGTCTCATCAGCTATGTGGATTCTAGGTCTTTTTTTTAAAAAAAATATTTTTCATCCTTAATAAATGTTCATATTTTCTTACTTCTTCACATATCTAGTAATTTTTATTGGATGCTAGACATTATAATTATTATATTGTTGAGTTCTTCATTTTTTTTTTTTGCTTTTTTAAATAAGTATTTAATATTATTTTGAAAAATAGTTAAGTTTTCCTGTTGATCAACTTGGTTTTTTGGTTTATTTTTAAGTTTTCTTGTGACAGCTACACTACTGTTTTAACTCTATTCTAATGCTGCTTTCGCCTTGCTCATGTGAGGTATCTATCAAAGTCCTGAATGTTAATTGAAGTCTTTCCACTATGACTGGTTAAAATTTAAGCATTTCTCAGCCTTGTGTGAGCTCTTAGAATTTTTAGTTCGCAATTCCCCATATTAAATACTTCTATGCCCAGCTAGCTGTAAGTCATTTCACAGTAGCACATGTGCATCTGAGAATTCAGGGGGAAAAAGAAATATTCTAGGGAACTTTATGGAACCGTTTATTTGCATATTTCCCTCCTCCCTAATATTGTGCCCCACAAATTCTGGCCAGTTTAGCTTTGCTGAATTCTGAACTTCATCTCTGTAACTTTGCAAAGCCACTATGTTGTTGGCTTGAGTTCCCCTTTCAGGTTGTGCCTTTAAACAGAAAGTCAGGAAAATTTTAGAATGTATCCCATTTTTCTTGTTTCAGTGATCACAGCACTGGGCTACCAATAGTCTTGTGTCTGAGAACAACTACTTCATGTTTTTGTTCAGTTTTCTAGTTGTTTACAGCATAAGTCATGCTTGATCTATGTACTTCCACATGGCCAGAGTAGAAGTTCTCTTTTAAATTTTTACAAAATTTTAAGTTCAGTGAACCTAAATTATGCAGAATATTAACTGATAATTGTATTTTTCAATATTCACTTTTGGGGAAACCTAAACAATTACAGTTGAAAGGGACTATAGCAAATGGTGAATGAGATGAAATTTATTAGCTAGTCTGTATCATAAGCTTCAGTGCTGTCCCCCGCTTAGAGGTAATATTATTCTAGGTAAATATAATTCACTGAATTTTAAAACAGTCTCTTGAGATTTCCATATTATTAACCAACCAAGAAATGGAGATGGAATATTCCATTGAAGTTTAAATAGAAAAAACATTTAAGGAAAACCATTAATTGATTATTTTTAATATGGCAACTCAAGTCCTTTACATTATGACAAATTTATTAAAGAAAAGAACCAAAAGGAAGAGTGAAGAAAATAGAAAGGACATCACAGTTTCTGAATAAGATTACAGAAATAATATATGATGAATACGAGACAATGAAACGAGGAGCAGAATTTTTAAAAGCAAAAGAAAAAATTAGGGGACACTTTAACCAAGATATTCAAAAGTGAATGACTTAACTACAAAATTCTATCCATTCCATTTGTGAAACGTTCGCATGGTGTGACTTGAAGCTCCCTGTAGAGAGAGGTGAGAGGAGACAGCAGGTTCATAGGAAGGAAGGCAGGTCAGACTCAGCAGAAAGAACATGAGTGAAGCATGAAAGTAAGAAAGTGCAAGGTAAGTTCTGGGAATGATAATAAAACCAGTTGGGCTACAATGACGGGGAGTACTATAACATAGGACTGGAAAAGATGAGACAAATTGGGGCCAGATTATATAGGCCTTTGAATACCAGGCTGAGAATTTGCTGTTCTTTTTGGTTAAAATGGGGAGTCACTGAAGGTTTTTGAGTAGGGGAGTGAACTGACCTTTGGGTCAATTACTCTGGCTGAAATGTGTAAAGTAGATTGGAAGAGGGAACGAATAAAAGTGGAGAGACACCCTGGGAGGCTATTGAAATAGATCAGGTGACAAGTAATGAGAACCTGAACTATGGGAGTAGCAGTAGGACTGGAAAGAAAAGGATGAATTCAAGATATCTTTCATGGGTCAAATCTATGGGGCATAGTAACTAATGAGATCTGAGGGAACTGTTAAAAAAGATCCTGAGATTTTTTTAGCCTGAGTTACTGAGTAAGTAGGGAAATAAGGAGAGAAAGCATAGTTGAGTGGTTGTAGGTATATGTGTGGGGGATATTGGTGGTGGTGATTTTTATGGTGGGTGGTTTGTGCAGAGGAGATGATGAGTTGGATTTTGATATGCTGGCCTTATGAGCGGTGGTGGGTAACAATTTCAGGGAAATAAATAGAAAAAAATAATTCTAGTATTAAAAGGACTGCACTTAGCCTATAGTTGATACTCAATAAATGTTGACTGAACCAATCTTTATTAAGCTCAATGGACATTTTTCACTCATTCACTCAACAGATATTTATTGAACAACTACTATATTCCAAGCACTGGTCTAGATAATGAGAGATATCATGGTTTTCAATAGAAATGATATTTCCTTTATGGAATACAGTCTTCTGGAAAAGAGACAATCAAATGAGCATTTAAAGTAAACAACTGGTGTATTGCTTTAGCTAAAGCACCACTTTATATGTAAGAAGATAGCAGGAACCTTTCCAAGTGTAGGATGCACAAGGAATGTTTCTCAAATGAATATTTGAATCAACTGAAAGATTGAGTAGGGATTAGCCATGTATTAAGGGGTGGGATGGAGTCCAGGCAGAGGAAATCTCAGTTGCAAAAGGCCAGAGTGAAAAAGTTCAGGTCTTCTGAGGAACTGAAAAAGATTCACTATGCTTGAGTAATAGAGTATGAATAAAGAAAGTTAGAGAATTAGGTATGGGCCAGTTCATGAAAAGTCTTGTCTACCATTTAAAGACTTTGTATTAAGAACAATTAAGAATTCACTGAAGGGTTTTGGGAGAGAAACAGCATGACCACATTTTCATGTTCTAAAGATTGATTAACTATATACTCAGAGGAAAACTATTTACTGTGCCCTCAGAAGTTCACATATAAACAGATAGAAACAACATAATAATATAAGACCTACTGAGTTAAAAATGCTATTTACAGTTGCCTATATTCATTAGACAAGTATAAAATTCTATAGGAACACAGCTAAGAGGGCAATTTATATTATCAATAAAAAAGCAAAAGCGAAAGGCTCTCAGTCGTGTCTGACTCTTTGTGACCCCACAGACTGTAGCCTGCCAGGCTCCTGTCCATGAAATTATCCAGGCCAGAATACTGGAGTGGATAATCATTCCCTTCTCCAGTGAATATTCCCAACCCAGGGATCGAACCCAGGTCTCCCACATTGCAGGTGGATTCTTTACTCTCTGAGCCACTAAGGAAGCCCTTATCTATAGAAAGGGAAGTGTTAAAAAAGACTTAAGAAAAGGCTATTTTGAACTGGGCCTGGAAAGTTAAATAGTTGAAATAAATAAATACCCAAGTACATTTTCATTTATAACTTTTAAGATCTCTCATTTGTGTCTAAATACTGCTTTTTCTGTCACCATTTTTCTCTCATAGTGTTCATTTTTTAATTTGTATTTCATGTTGTAAGTTTGAAATGTAAAGGTATTTGAATATGTGTAAGAGAAGCTACCTATCCAATTACCAGCATGTTCGAGTCACAACTACTTACCAAGTAGTAAAAAAAGTATTTCAATATGTTGACAATTGGTACACCTTTGTCAAGAAGTATGTATTTTCCTATTGTTAGCACCAGAAGTAAACTCAGTTCTCTGTCTTGTCCTGTACCCAGGGATTTGGCTCACTCCTCTGCCTTTCCCAGATCCCTTGCAATTAGGCTTTGTTACTTGAGTTCAGTAGATTACCTCAATGGACTATCCTTTACTTCCAGACTTGACCTGGTAAAGGTCCCACAAGAGTGGTCACATTTTTCCGTCTCCACTCATTGGTTTAGTAAATGCAGATGGTCCAACAGAGGACTCCATAGAGGCCCCAGGATATGATGGGGCCGTAAAATGGTAGGAGCTTGGGTGATTGAGTCACAGCTTGGATGACAGTTGTCTGTCTATGAGCATCACTCAGCCATCGTTAGTCTATGAATTTAGAGAGAAATTATTGTATTAGATTCAAGCCCCTTAAAATTGGGCATGGTTTGGGAGTTAAAAATTGGGTTCAAGTCACTGAAATTTGAGAGTCACCACAGTCAGTGTTAATTTCCTTGACTAATATAGTCCCATATCACTTCTTTAGTGCTTGTAAGACTTTGAGTGCTGCTCCAGGCGTTAAGTCTCTGATAGGAGACTTTACTCCTAGAACTCCTTGAGATTTTCTCCCCTTATCTCCAAAGATATAATATCTATTCTTTACACAATCAGTGAGTATAGTATCAGTGCTGATTCCTAGGAACTTTGGCTAAATCTTTGTAATACCATTTATTAACTAGTCTCTGTGTGTAAACAGTCCCTCAGTCATGTCCAGCTCTTTGTGACCCCATGGACTGTACTCTGCCAGGCTCCTCTGTCCATGGAATTTTCCAGGCAAGCATACTGGAGTGGGTTGCTATTCCTTTCTCCTGGGAATCTTCCCAATCCAGGGATTGAATTCATGCCTCTTGCTTTTCCTCCTTTGGTAGGCAGGTGTTTTACCACTGGGAAGCCCCTAGTTAGCACCTAGGCCTCATGATTTAAAGATTCAACTTGGCTCAAAGTCCAGTAACTTGACAGTTATTCTTGCTCTTGAATTTACTTCATTTAAAGAGTCCTTAACATTTTCCAAAGGAAACTACACTACTGTATTTAAGGCCTTTCACATTTTTAACTCTTCCAAATACATTTTTAGATTTTAAGTTACTTCAGTTCTTTAGGTAGCTTTTTGCTGAGATTTTTGACTGACTTCCCTTCTAGCGTCTGGATTTTCTTCTAATTTGGTCCTGGTCTACAGTAGTTTAAAAATCCCCATCTTCTCAGACCTAAGTTCTGCACCACCGGAGTTAAGTTGATGTGCTTTTACAATAAATTATTACTAGCTATGAGTTAATTTCCTTAGTTTTGTTCCTGAGTGTATCAGATCGCTTGAACTTTTCTCTCTCTGTTTTGGATGTCTGTCTTATACACTTGCATCCAATAGCTTGTTTTTCATTTTCTATCTGAAATACTCAACCATGTTGTCAGCTTTGTTTCTCCCATAATTTTGTCTACTTTTTCTTCTACCTCCTACCTCCTAGGCTTAGATTTTCTGTCTTCTAAAACCTGTTATTTTTATCTTCTAGTTTTTGTATCTTCTCTAGTCTTTGCTTTACTTTCCTTTACTTCTGTCTTCACAGTCTTATTCTTCAGATTTCTAATCTTCTTTCTCCAAATCCTGATCCTACCATTCCTAATTAATAAATTCCATCAACTTTAGCAAGTAAAGTCTTAAGATCAGGTAGTCTTCAAATGATGTAATTTTTACTGTGCTATGAATTTGAAGACATTTATTAAATTAATTAGTCTAGTTAATATTTATTGAACAGACATTAAATCAAATGATGCATATTTTCTGCCTTGGTGTGCCAGACATTAGGTTGTGTGGTAGATAATTTTGACCTTATCTTATCTTATAAGATAATAATACTAGGGAATCACAATAGGATTATCTCTTACAACAAGATAGGCTTAAATTGACATAAAACACAGCAAACATCAGCTTTTTGTAGCTACAAACATTATGTGGTGAGCAATGCTTATTAAAGAGATAGGTTCAGTATGACTTGGTTACACATAGATGTGAGATCATAATTAGTATTAGCTTTCATAGATCTTTCTCAAATAACCAGACACATTGTTAAGAAAATTTGAAGTGTACAAGAAAAATTTTTTTCTAGCCAAAAGTTTTCAGCAAGTATCACTTTGCATTTAGATCGGATAGGAAGACCTAAAAGCCTACCCAGTGTCTTCATCATTCTCCCATTCAGTGTCATGTGTGGTTAACTCATGCAGGCATGAATTGGAAACCCTGTTTGATGCCTACTGACTCTTTGACAGACACTGCACAGTTTACATAACCTCTCTTAGCCTCATGAAATAATAGTACCTTATGTGTCTGCCCTTGCTCCCCTGCAATTCTGTTTTCAATACAGTAGCCAAACTGATCTTATTAAGACACTTAAGTCAAATCATTTTATGACTTTGCTCAAAACTCACCAATGGCCTTTCATCTCACTAAGAACAAATGTCGGTCTTTATAATGGTCTGCAAGGTTGTATGTGATTGGATAAATGCGTGACCTCATTTTCTATCCCTCTCCGTGTTCACTCTGTTCCAGTTCACCAGCCTACTTGCTAATTTTAAAAACTGCCCAGTGGAAAACAGGGTATAAAAACATGCTTGGTTTCTGTCTCCTCAGCACCGTTATTATTTCTGATAATATTCTGAGAGCTTCCATAAACTTCACAATAAACTTTTCCCAGGTGGCGCTAGTGGTAAAGAATCTGCCTGCTAATGCAGGAGATGCAAGAGATGTGGGTTTAGTCCCTGGGTTGGGAAGATCCCCTGGAGAAGGAAATGGCAACACTCTCTAGTGTTCTTGCCTGGAAAATTCTGTGGGCAGAGAAGCCTAGCAGGCTACAGTCCTTGGGGTCGCAAAGAGTCGAACATGACTGAGCACACACACACACACAAATGCTTTTCATGTACCAAGATGATGTCATTCAATCTTCATGACACCCTAAGCGGTGGTAATAATACCTAGTGGTTTTGAAGTGCAAAAATCACTGGAATCACACTGAGTGATTCATACTTTCCTTCCACCAGTTATTAACTGTGACTTTGGGCAAGGTACTTAATCTGTCTTATCTCAGTTTCCTAATCTGTAAAATGAGATTAAAATAGCAGTTTGTATCAAATTGAGAGATAGTTATTAATTAATATTTGTAAAGTAGCTAGAAGAAAGTTGAGCACATAGCATACGTTTTTGCTAAACATTGAAATAAAAATGAATTCTTATTTTTTTCTTGTTTTTTGTGCCTCAGTTTTATTACCTGTATAATAGGGAGGGCAATATGGAATTTATCTCACAGGATTTTTGTGAGAATTAAATGAGATAGCCTGTACTGATTATAAAACAGTGTCTGGTACATGGTAAGCTTTCAATAAATGTTATCTATTAATATTTTTATCTTCATAAAAACAAGGCATTTTAGACAGATTAACTGCAGTATGCAAGGTTACATGACCTGTAAACTGATGAACTGTGTCTTTGTCCAAGGCTACCTCATTGAGAGTGGCATTTTAACCACAACCTTAAAGGCTTATAAGCATATTTTTTTGGTAAATATCCATTATTCGGTGAAGATTAAAAGCTTTCAATTTCTTTACACATGATGATGGGTGTTTTGTTTTGTAGGAAGTTTTAAAACTTCATCTATGTTGTTCTTGTTTCCTGTTCTCAACTTGCTGATATAGCCTGATTTTCATTCCTGATTGTCGCTATGTAGAAAAAGGAGAGACATGAACTCACTGGAAGTTTGTGCAGGTTGGAGAGTACAAAACTGAATTTCTCCTTGCATGTAATGTTTTCCTCTCCCTTACCATGACTTCATTCTCAGTTGCCAAACTGTATCACACAGCATTTCTTGCTGAAGTGGAGAAGGATGGGGGTCATGAGACAGTCTTACAGACATCTTTGAATACTGATCCAAGTGGATGTAGCTAAAGTAGTCATACTGATTTCAGAACTGCAGAGACCTCCCACCCCCTCCTTTCTGTGTATTTATTTATTTTGAATTTGTGATGTTCATTTGTGATAGACACGTAATAACAGTAAGCTAGGGTATTTCCAGATCATAAATTCTGTGCTTCTCATCCTTCGTTTGCTCAACCACAAAACTCTATAATAAGCTACATCCCAAAAGAAATAGTTATTGCCAAACAACTCTAGATAAGCAAAGACAGCCAAGTGTATGTTTTAGAATGTTTTCATAGGGAAGCATCTGTAAAATGTTTGTGCACTGGAAATAACACAAGGGTTTACATAATAATTGTGCTGCTTATTTTCTTTTTTGGCAACAAGGAAACACCCATGAAGCATATTTAAACACATTTGTGTATTTCAGCTACATTTTCATTGGCAGTAGACACACAACCACGGTAACCAGGGTCAATCAACATTCTATTTTCCAGCTGTTTCATAAAATGTGTAATTAAGTCACAGAAGTGTATTTGGATCCATGTATATGCATTCTTAACTTTTCCCTTTGTCTCATAAAGCATTCTACTGGAAAAACTGGACACATTTTAGATATCCAAATTAGGAATAATTTAAATGAAATGGCATCCCTATTTTATAAAACAAGTCTCATAAAAAGGAAAAGCATTATTTAGTTCAGAAAAAGGAGGCTGTCCTAAGGAATATATATTTAAATAAAGCATATATTGATATGCTTTTTATTTATACAGTAGTACAATGTAGTAAAGAATAATGTGTAATTCTGGAAGTTTTTAAATTCATAAAGTCCTTGTTCGAGAAAGAAAATGAATGAGTCTTAGTTCAACTCTAAATTGAGGCTAATTTAAGGTCCTTATCAAGTAGGAACTCTTGTTAATGGTTAATCATGAGAAAAGAAGATGGAAACTTGGCTAATTCACAGTATTTTTTTTAATATATATATAAAATAAGCATACATATATAGGGGGACATGGAATTTAAAGGTAAGTGATGAGTAGTCACGACTACTGAGAAGCTTATCTAACCACATATTCACAGGTAAAGTCTCTGTGGTCACGTGAACGCTGTGATGAGTCAGATTTGGGGATAGTCCAGCAGAAAACAATGTTCAGGGTTCCAGTCTCAGATATTACTGGAGCAAATTGATGTGTTCACCATTTAATTCAGATTTTTTATATCTCATTTATTGTATGAATATCAAAATATAACTTTGTCCTTCTGGCACCAAAGCAGACAGGACCTGTGAGTAGAAATATGAAGCCCCTGTTCATCAGCCTCTGCTTATCTCTATGGTGATAAGTACATGCTTGTTGCCTGGCAGACAATGGCCAGGCTACCAAACCAGACATTAGGCAGCTAGCACTCACCTAGAGTCACCATCACACAGTGGAATATTGAAGCCCAAAGATGAATAGCCTAGTGGTATTCACCAACAAGACTGATTACTTAAATGAACTACTTGGTTATTTAATTAATTAACTGAATCTTTATCCCCAAAAGTTGTAGGCAAGCTCAGAAAAATAAAAGAAAATCAAACAGAAGATATGAGTTACTGAAAAGTAGAAATCATTTTGCAAATATAAACTAGGGAAAATGCAATTTTAAACACATTTTGAATGAGATTTTGTTATTAGATCAATGAACTTTCCCTCTATTCTTAGTGATTTGGTGCAACTGATGCTCCCTACCAATTCCAAATCAGTTAAATTTTGTTATATTCTGTGTATGTAATGAATTATTTTCAACAGGATAATATTATTAATATAAATTAAATTACCCACTCCTCTCTTTTTTCTACTTACCTTTCTTTGTCAGTAATTTGTTGAATAGATTTAAAGAGATTGCAACCTTGAGTGCCTATGGGGACCAGTCAGGGGATGTAAGGAGTTAACCAGGCTTGACAGAGGCTTTGTTCTTCTGGACACCACATATGTAGTCAGAGTGGGCTGAGCTGATTTAGCCTAATCACTTATTGCTTTGCAGATATTTGGGCACCTAATAAAACTTCTGAGTTTATTTTTATGAAAAGCTACAAATTTGGATTTTTTAAAATTTGAACATGCATTTTAGATGTTGCTACTATCAACTAATAAAAACACTATAAACTACTATATAGGTAGAATAGTACATGTTTTCTGGCAAATTCAGCGACTTGTGATAGTATATTTTGATCGTGATCAACTCATAAAGTCTGTATTAGTCTTATGAAACCACACACACAAACCTAATCTAATCCAGTGGTTGTTGGTAGGTATATCAATTATGATAAGCAGAGTTATAGGCTGTGGTAGCAAAGAGCCACAGACTTCACAGGCTTGCAGAAACAAAGGTTTATTTCTCCTTTGTGCTCTATGTTCATAATAGCTGAATAAGGAGGTTTTGTTTGTCATAGAGACTGAGATGGATGAAACGGTCCCTGTCTGAAACATTGTGCTGTGGTTAGTCTCTTAGTCATGGCAACTCTTTGCAGTCCCGTGGACTATAGCCTGCCCGGCTCCTCTGTCCATGGGGATTCTCCAGATAAGAATACCAGAGTTGTTTGCCATGCCCTCCTCCAGGGATCTTTAACATTGGGTAAAGAGAAAAAAGACAAGGAAAACCCCACAGTGACTTTTCAAAGGACACGCATCTTTTCAGCATGTATGTCATTGGCCAGAGCTAGTCACATAGATTTAGTAAAGAGTTTGGCCTTGCTCAAAGAGAGGTTTGACCTTTCCTTCAGCCTCTGAGAGGAATGTCTTTGTTTAGGGTGAGCCCTGGCTATTTCTGACAATTTTAGCTGGGGGATGGCCATGTCAGAAATATCAACCATGTAATTTGTGTGAACATCTGGCCATGCAGTTATTAGTTGTCCTGGGGACTGAATTCAACCATTTGGTCATTCAATCTATCATGCTTGTGTAATGAAGTTCTAATAAAAACTCTGTGTGTTGTGTGTTGTCACACATTGATACTGAAAGGATCATGGATCCCAAGGACAATGGAACGCAAGGTTTCCACTGCATTGGAAGCCTCTCAGCCTTTACTCTATGACTTTCTTCTTTCAATTTATTTTCATCTGTGTCCCTTCTCTGTAATAACCCCTAACTGTGAGTACAGTAATATTCAGTGAATTCTGTCAACCTTGTAGGGAATTATCATATCTCACAACAGTTTTGGAAATTCCCTGAATTTGTTTTTGGTATCAGAAGTAAAACGTGCCCTAAAATGTCACAGTTCAATTAAATCTGGGTTTCTGATCACTCCTCAGTTCTGTGGGTGGAACGTATAAAGTCCCCTCAAGGAAGAGCAGCACAGGTAGGAAAACTGGGATATTTGTAAACTTTAATACAATATACCACAATGGACTTAAGGAGGGAAAAGTTACTTGTATTCAGCCATAAAGGATATATATGCGTCAGTCTAGTATAGATAGTTGAGAAGTTTATGCCAGACATAGGGGCAGAATACACATAACCATGAAGTGTTGGCACAGCATGACATCAGCAGAGTACTTACATGTAGTCTTTAGTTCCATAACCATTGGGGAGCGACAGGTCTGGGACAGGTAATAAGGGATTTTACATCGTTAACAAGGTAAAGGTGCTTAAGAATAGTCAGGACTGATTGGGAATAGAAATCTTGAACTAGGTCAGCACTGTGAGGTCAGCAGTGAAACTAACTGGGCATTAGGGGAACCTCATCAAAGTGGAGAAGGCAATGGCAACCCACTCCGGTACTCTTGCCTGGAAAATCCCATGGACGGAGGAGCTGGTAGGCTGTAGTCCATGGGGTCGCAAAGAGTCAGACACGACTGAGCAACTTCACTTTCACTTCTCACTTTCATGCATTGGAAAAGGAAATGGCAACCCACTCCAGTGTTCTTGCCTGGAGAATCCCAGGGACGGAAGAGCCTGGTAGGCTGCTGTCTGTGGGGTCGCACAGAGTCAGACATGACTGAAGCGACTTAGCAGCAGCAGCATCAAAGTAGGTCAGTGTGTTAAAGACCACTCGGAGCAGAGTCTTGCACAGAGATCCTCCAGGGAGGTTCTCTCTGTCCTGAGTGCTCACTGTTATTCAGTCAGATGGAAACTTATAGTCTTAAAAATTTGAAAGTGCTGAGCAGAACTAGTCATTCTTTTCTCACGAAGATCTTTAAAATGTTAACAAGTTTGGTCCCATTCCTCTGAATAAGTTAGACCTGTTTTGAGACACCTGGTTCTCTGGGTATATAGGTTTTGAAGATGTGCTCTGAAGTCCGAGTGGTAATAATCTTTTTCTTCATGACCCAATAGCCCTGGGGAATAGAGGCAGAAATGAACTGTTTGAAATGAATAAAGTGGATTCTTCATAAAGCTATAATTTTGTAAAGTGTATTCCAATAACAGAATGACCCTTGTCTTAGTCCATCTGGGCTGCTGTAACAAAAATTATACCATAGAGTAGCTTGGACAGCAGATATTTATATATCACAGTCCTAAAGACTGAGAAGTTGAAAATAAAGGCATTGACAGATTCTATGCCCGGTGAGAGCTCATTTCTGGCTTATACTTGGCTATCTTCTCATTATGTCTTCAGATGATGGAAGCTGCAAAGTTGTTCTCTGGGGTCTCTTTTAAAGGGTACTAATCCCATTCATAACTGTCTTTGTGTCCTCATCACTTTCCAAAGGCCCCACCTTCAAATACCATTACATTGGGGATTAGGTTTCACCATATGATTTGGGAGAGACACAAACATGCAGACTATGGTTGTGATGTTCTTAAGAGTGCTTGAATAACAATTTGAGATAGTAGCCAGTTAATATTTTCTTCTTCATTTACTATCTCCATTTGAGCTTCCCTGGGGGATTAGGGAAAAGGAATAAAAAATAAAAAAATGACAAATTCTTAGTTTCAAAGTTCAAAAAAACACTTTCTACCTATAAGAGAGAAACAGTTAATAGGTAACAAGCGGAAAATTCCATGGACGGAGGAGCCTGGCAGGCTCTAGTTCATGGGGTCACAGAGAGTCAGATGTGACTGAACACAGCACATACAGCACATGTAATCTGGCAGAGTTTTTTGTTTTTTTAAATCCAGACTATAAGCTGCAAAAGGTCATGGAAACTCAAAGCTTAATCAGAAGAGTAGATTTGACAGTATGAGTTTGGGAGATAGTAGATGAAGTGTTTAATTTTTCAGCCCCATCCTTTGTGGCTAGAAATTTATAGTAACAAGAAGGAATCCTTCTTTACATTGAAGAGCACAGAGCAGACAAGACTAGTGCTTGTCACTTACTACCAAGCTCTCTAGCTAAAGTTTTTTCTACCAGAGTTGGTTAAGACCAATAGTGATCTTAGGTCAGAGGGATTCCCTGCTTCTGGTCTCAGTCTTCCTCAGGCTCATATAGGCTTGAAAGACCAGCCAAATCTTCTAGCCCAGTTAGGGTGAGTGTGTCCAGTGGGATCCTGATTTGCTTACGTTAATGATCTTTTATGCAGCAGTAAATTCAGAGTGGACAGGTTCTGGTAGCGAATTCTCTGTTGAGAAATTTGTTAACTCCAGTATGTTCTGGAATGGAAATGAGTTTCACTTAAAAGATCAGTTTTCATACTTCATGGTATGACAGATCAAAGCCCCCAAATAGAGCTCTGCCTCACAGGTACTAATGCCTTGTGGAATTTAGCCTCTCTTCAATGGGCAGATGGATAAGCACAGCTTGTGAAAGACTTAAAATACCAGCTATACGCTGATGACTTCCTCCTTCTTGACTCCATCTTTGACTTTCTCCTGATCTCCAGACTTGTATATTCAACTGCCTGCTCAACATCTTTAAGTAGGTGCCTAATTGGAACCTCAAACTTGACATTTCCAAAACAGGAATATTCTTCTTCTCTAGAACTGGCTACATAATTTGCAGGGCCCAGTGAAAAATGAAAATGCAAAGTGTCTTGTGCATAAAGTAGGAAAAAGTGTCATTAAAATATTAAAACAGAAAGCTTTTTTCCTTTTTTCCTATGCCCTCTCTCAAGCTGTCATAGTATTTTTTCATTTGTTATTAATGTCATAGTTCCTCAAACATGAGGAATAATTATCCGTGAGTACAGACCATCACAGGGCCAGGAGAGTTAACAGCAACAGAAGTTACGGGCAGTGCATGAGTAAGGACAGAATGGTCAAGCCAGGCATCTGTTATTCTTATGTGTCACTACCTTTTCAAAGGGTACTGAAGCCTCCATACAGGGTGATGCTAGGTATCCAGAAGTGGGATGGCCTGGTCAAAGCTATGCTTTTTCCAGTAGTCATGTTTAGTTGTGAGAGTTGGACTATCAAGAAAGCTGAGCGCCAAAGAATTGATGCTTTTGAACTGTGATGTTGGAGAAGACTCTTGAGAGTCCCTTGGACTGCAAGGAGATCAAACCAGTCAATCCTAAAGGAAATCAGTCCTGAATATTCATTGGAAGGACTGATGCTGAAGCTGAAGCTCCAATACTTTGGCCACCTGATGCAAAGAAAGAACTGACTCATTGGAGAACACCCTGATGCTGGGAAAGATTGAAGACAGGAGGAGAAGGGAATAACTGAGGATGTGGTTGGATGGCATCACCGACTCGATGGACATGAGTTTGAGCAAGCTCCAGGAGTTGGTGAAGGACATGGAAGCCTGGCATGCTACAGTCCATGGGGTCACAGAGTTGGACACGACTGAACATCTGAACTGAACTTATGACTCTCCTCCTTAGATTCATAACTGCTAGAAGAGTTCACAGAACTCAGGAAGACACTTATGTTTACTACTTTGTTATAAAGCTGCAAATGAATAGCCAGTTGATGATGTACGTAGAACAAGGTCCAAAAGGATCCCAAGCACAGGAGCTTCCTTTCCCATGGAGTTGGGGTATGTTATCCTCCTGATATGTGGATATGTTCCCCAGCCTGGAAGCTCTCTGAACCTCTTTGTCCAAGAGTTTTTATAGAGCCCAATCTCCAGCTCCCCTTCCCCTTCCTGAAGGTAGGGAGTGGGTGGTTTCCAATCACTTGGTCTTTCCAGTGACCAACCCAACCTGAGGCTACCTAAGAGTCCCATCCTCAGTTTTCTTATTGATACGAGCTCAGTTGTGTCTGAAAGTTGCTCATAGTATATAATAAAAGATACTCCTATCACTTAGGAAATTCCAAGGGTTTTATGAGCTTTGTGCCAGAAACCAGAGACAAAGACTAAATCTATTTTTAATTATACATAGAAACACATTATTCTCTTTCCCTTTCTCAGCTTTATTTTTCTTCTTTATATTTAGCACAACTTTTAAATTAATAATTCATCTGTTTATTTATCAACCAGTTTGGCTTTTTGTGTGTTATGACATTATTTGTAGTTAATTCACACCTGGTTACATGGAAAGAATATGTACTGCTAAACAGATATTTTATAAAAACAATTTTGCCTTTATTTACTCACTGAAGAATATTTAATAGATAACTGTTTGTTGAACAAGTCCATAGCTATGTGAGGGATTATGGGGGGGCTATGAAGGTAAATCAGACAGAGTCCCCATCTTCATAGTACCCATCTTTAAAGGCTCACACGTTAAATTTTAGCAAAAATTATTGAACTTCAGTGGGGAAAAAAAGTTACTTCTTCTGAGGAGACTGAGTCAAAGACAAAGCATACCTAAGTTGAGCTTCAAAGAATTGATAGTAAATATTTCAGTCCTTTTTCCTTATGATTTTTTTTTTCTGTATATAACTTGAAAGTTGTCTTAAGGTGCTAGGCTTATATGGACCTAGCTACATAATTATGTCTAGATAACTTCGAATGAATGCAATTTTTAAAGGGGATACTAACAATGAAATATGAATAACTGATCAGAAAAATTAATCTTAACCCATATTTTTCTTATGAAGCTTTAGGAATGCCTAGATGGATAGAAAATATAGTGTATTGTCTTAGTGTTTGAACCAAAAGTAAAAGAATAAGTGCTGGTGTAATGAGAAATGTTAAATGTGATGGACAAACCAGCTGAACAAACAGGCTGGGAATTTGTTTTATGAAACTCACCTTACAGAATTTCACCCAATAAAATACATGGGCATGCAGTATTAATTTTTTCTGTGTCTATGTATCATCACAAAAGGACCTTTTTAAATCATGTTCTGGGTGCACACTTGGACCCATTTGAACACAATTTATGAACACTTACTTCCTTATTTGAATTCTACCTTTTGACAAAATGGGCAAGGGTCCAAGCATGGTTAACTGTTAGTTTAATACCTATAGACCTGAATCTTAATGCAAAACAACTCAAATTCACCAGAACTCAACATACTATGAAATTGTAACCTTTTATTTTATTTGGTTGTCCTCAGTTTAAGTCCATATCCTTTTCAAACTTAATAATAAATACCTTTGAATACAACTGAAAGGAAATACAAGTTATATGACAGCAACTACAATAAAAATCTCACTTCATTTTAATAAAAAAACAAAACAATAAAACAGAAGTCAGAAAAGCCATGTTTCTTTTAACCTGTTGATTCCTCATTATGGAAAATTATCCCCAGAAGCCTACACTCTACCACTTTTCCCAGTTCTGACACAGATTTGGCCAGAAATGAAGGAATTCAGGGCAAAATGAATTAACTCATTGCTGCTTTGCCAAATAAACATTTAAACTTTTTTTTTTTTTGGTCTCCTTCCTTCCTATACCTTCCAAGATATCTGTGAATGGAGTTGTACACAAATCCTTTGTAGTCATAGTCTATAAATTTTGTCTATTGAGAGCAACACAGCTAAGTTAAAATGCCCTTTGAGCAATTTAGTGTGTATCACTACTATTAAGTTTTCCAATACCAGGATAGTCTCCCTCTAAAATATTTTTGGATATCCTGCATCAAATCCTGAGTGGACAGTGTTTGCTCTGTTTCCTACTTCCAGTTTAGTTTGCATTTTGTTACAAACAGTTATTCATGAACTTTCTATCCTTTAAATGTGTTGTTCTGGAAATCTTGTTAGAACTGTCTGTATTTTTAAGCTGTTAAGAATTCAAATAAAAAAATTCTTATCTTGCCTTTAATAATAAGTCATATATTTGAAGCAAATGAATACTCATGTGTTACTTGTTCCTGCATTTACTGTTTTCAAAAAAATAACGATAGCTTGGTGATAGTTTGGTGTTCATCAGCCCTCATCTGCTTCGTTAAAGCTGACTAGAGCTATCTGCAGATCACAGTCCTTGAGTAGATACGGCAGAGGCAGCAGTTAGCCAATTTACCAAACGGGAGTTTGCAGATTCTGCTGTTGCTTGCTAGTGTGGACAGTCTCTTTGAAGTTGGAATCCCTAGGGACAAGTTTGAGAGGGTGCTGAGTTGCTTCAAATGGTATCATATTTAACACCAGAAAAAATCCATTGTGAAGGAGCTGGCAGCGCTGTACTGCTGTGCTGAGATGCTTTTTGTGAGAGAGTAGAATTTCGATAAAAGGACAGAATAACAATGTACTGTATTGATTTAACTTGGAAGACAACAGTGATTCTTGCATTTTTTTCTCCTTTTTATTTTTTTCTTTTTTTGGTATTGTTTTCTTGTTGATCCTTTTCACTTGAGCACTGTTTCCACATTTTTCCACTGTGAGCCCAGGCTTGGATTAAATCACATGGGAAGCGAAGTTCCTGTATTAATTTCAGCTTGCTTTTGAAAGCATCAACTCACATGATAGAAGCTCATCAAACTTCAGCTTGTAAATGCTCTGGCAGGCTTGGCTAGTCAACTTTCAACATTTCAGGGCTGCAAACCTCATTGCTTGTTGGTAGATACAGGAGACACAGTTCATGGATATCAGGTTTCAATGGGAAAAAAAAAAGTATTAAGAAATGTTCTAATGCAGCATCACAAACACACAGATTTTTGTAAAGTGTAAGTAGATCATAAGTGTAGGCCTCAGAGAACTCAGTAATCAACTTAATATAAAATGACATGCAATTTATTTCTATCAATTTGCCTTGTTTGCTTTTTTTTTTATTTCTTTCCATTTTTTGTTTTAAAGAGCTTTTCAAGGAGGTGCTTGTTGAAGGAGTCTTTTGGCAGGCTGTTCCCCCAAACTATGGGAAGAAGTAGGAAGTAAAATGGAGATGGCAGAAGCTGAATGATGCCTTTAAATTGACTGACAACATCATTCCCTATTATTACTACCTTGTAGATTGCCAAAGAACTAATGTACTTCAGACATCTAATGTAATTAATTCAGGACCACAAATCTGAATCACAAATCTACATGTGGATTCAGTAGGAAAAAGAAAAATATGGTCTGGAGGAGAAAAAATATCTTTTTGCACAGCTACCTCTAATTTTAAACAGGGTATAAATTAAACATTCTTTGATAATAATATGCAGTGACAGCATAATCATATGCTAACATTTAATCACCTTTTATATACAATATTACCCTGATTCATCTTTAAAATTTTATGTTGTATATTGCTGTACATTTTTCTTGCTGATTGATTCTCTTTATTACTACTGATTTTATTTATGCTGCTAATTTTTTTTTCCTAAGCATATATTTTAATGAGTAGTTTTGTTCCGCTAACGTCTACAGAATAAGAGAATTCAGCACACCTGCCTAAATAAGATGCTTGAGATCACTGAGGAAAGAAATTGACATTTTACTTTACCCTCAGCATGGAGCCGGGGGCAAAGTTTGATCTGAAAACTTGCAAATTAACCAAAACTGTCACTCAGGAGTTATGGGCCTGAATGCTGCAAAATATGTTCTTTGAAGTCCTCATTTCAGCAAAATTATTAAAAACTTTATATCTAATTAAAATTGTAACTGCATTCCCATTTTTCAAAATCTCTATATCCTCAGGGCCAATTGGGATGAGTGAATCTGCACCCTCCTCTCTGCAGCAGGCTGAACTGCTCCTACAGCAATATCAGATCATTACCATCTCCCCAGCTGAGAGGGAGCAGCTATTATCATGCAGCATTATTAATCTTCTTGTCTTATCAACTTGCAAATCACAAGCCATTGAGCCTTATGGCATGGTTCTGGGTCCATAGTTATTCATTTTGTAGGTCTACCTAGCCTTTGAGTCTCCTTAATCACCTGAAGATTGTCAGTCTCTTACCTTGGCCTGCCCCTGTGGCCCTTCTCAGCTCCTGTGAAACATCCATGATGTTCTTTCTCTCTCTCTCTTTCTCAAGAGAAAAAAAAGAAAAGACTTTTATTTAAAAGAGGGAGAGAGAGAGTGCACAAGAGAGAAAGAGAGACAGTAAGGAGGATAAATTTCATTAATGGATGTGAATTAACATCCTACTGCCAAGAGCTGACCCTTTCTCCTGACATGTACGTCTAAGTCATTCTTGTCACTCTCTCCCCCATTAATATTCTGAAAAAGACAGTACATTGAAGAGAATAGAATGAGATAGTTCCCTTAAACGGCACTGTTGACCTTAGGTTGGGAATTTTTCTTTAATTTGCTTTTCTTAAAAATAAAATATTAATCATATTGGAAAAGGCGAGCAGAGTTACTCTACATTTTTTCAATATATTATGTTTTAATATTGCACTCATTAAATTAAGTCATTGAACATTTTGAACATTTTTAAGTGCCAAAAAAAGATAGAAATGTAATTTCCAAGAGAAAGTAGATGAGACAGGCTGAGGTACCCTTGTGACAACTCTTATTTCTGCCAACGTCAATGTACATGCCATAAACACTGGTCTTTTGGGATCTTAAATGCCTCCTGATCATTTTAATATTGTAAGTTTTTAATTTCATGAAAGTACAATATTCCAACATGATTTTCAGCTCTTAGCAAAATTTCAACAGGGTTTCTAGAACCAGTCAGTTGTTACAACTGCTGTTATTAAAGATTTTAGTTTTACAATATTGGTTGATGACTGCATTTGGGTGAGACACAAAATAAATGAAAATGAATATTTGACCTAGATTTTCAGAATAAGGCAGATATATTTAAGTTTACATTATATGTAGGTATTCTATTAACTATCACTATCATGTAATGCTAACTTTATGACTTTGTAATTAAAATTATTTTGCCCTGAAAAAATATTATATGCCCATAATCACCTGGAAAGAACCTTTGCCCTTTTATCATTTCAAAAAGAAGGTCATTTAGATGAGAAAATGTGATATGAATTTGGAAAGGATTGGAGTGTACAGTGGATTAATGCACTAGCTTTTTCATTTCTACAGGCGTGTGTTAAAAATGTGACTTAGGACACTTGTGAAATGAATTTGATGGTAGTGATGAAACTCTTAAGTGTGCCTTTGTATATATACTAATATTAAAACATTGAGATGCAACTAATTAGCAAATTGGCCTCAAAACAGCAAAGGTCTCTACTTTAGAATTAAGATATATTTATAGCTCTTTCTGAGGATTCTGATATTTTCAGGAACATAAAGCCCTTAAACTTTATTTATCATTTGAGCTAAATTTGAAACGGCTAAATTAGTGAGAAGGTAAATTTACGTCCTTAAATAAGAGTTCTTTGGTTTCTTATTTTAATTGTCTTAGATTGCACAGGAAATATTAATATTAGCTTAGGTTTCAGTTCAGTTCAATTAAGTTCATTCGCTCAGTCATTTCCAACTCTTTGCAACCGGATGAATCGCAGCACGCAAGGCCTCCCTGTCCATCACCAACTCCCGGAGTTTACCCAAACTCGTGTCCATCGAGTCGGTGATGCCATCCAGCCATCTCATCCTCTGTCGTCCCCTTCTCCTCCTGCCCTCAATCCTTCCCAGCATCAGGGTCTTTTCCAGTGAGACAACTCTTCGCATCAGGTGGCCAAAGTATTGGAGTTTCAGCTTCAACATCAGTCCTTCCAACGAACACCGAGGACTGATCTCCTATAGAACAGACTGGTTGGATCTCCTTGCAGTCCAAGGGACTCTCAAGAGTCTTCTCCAACACCACAGTTCAAAACATCAATTCTTCGGCACTCAGCTTTCTTTATAGTCAACTCGCACATCCATACATGACTACTGGAAAAACCATAGCCTTGACTAGACGGACCTTTGTTGACAAAGTAATGTCTTTGCTTTTTAATATGCTGTCTAGGTTGATCATAACTTTCCTTCCAAGGAGTAAGCATCTTTTAATTTCATAGCTGCAATCACCATCTGCAATGATTTTGGAGCCCCAAAAAATAAAGTCTGACACTGTTGCCACTGTTTCCCCATCTATTTCCCATGAAGTGATAGGACTGGATGCCATGGTCTTAGTTTTCTGAATGTTGAGCTTTAAGCCAACTTTTTCACTCTCCACTTTCACTTTCATCAAGAGGCTCTTTAGTTCTTCTTCACTTTCTGCCATAAGGGTGGTGTCATCTGTATATCTGAGGTTATTGATATTTCTCCCGGCAATCTTGATGCTAGCTAGTGTTTCTTCCAGCCCAGCATTTCTCCTGAGGTACTCTGCATAGAAGTTAAATAAGCAGGGTGACAATGTACAGCCTTGATATACTCCTTTCCCTATTTGGAACCAGTCTGTTGTTCCATGTCCAGTTCTAACTGTTGCTTCCTGACCTGCATACAGGTTTCTCAAGAGGCAGGTCAGGTGGTCTGGTATGCCCATCTCTTTCAGAATTTTCCACAGTTTATTGTGATCCACACAGTCAAAGGCTTTGGTATAGTCAATAAAGCGGAAATAGATGTTTTTTTAGAATTTTCTTGCTTTTTTGATAATTCAGCAAATGTTTGCAATTTGATGTCTGGTTCCTCTGCCTTTTCTAAAATCAGCTTGAACATCTGAAATTTCACAGTTCACGTATTGCTGAAGCCTGGCTTAGAGAATATTGAGCATTACTTTACTAGCGTGTGAGATGAGTGCAGCTGTGTGGTAGTTTGAGCACTCTTTGGCATTGCCTTTCTTTGGGATTGGAATGAAAACTGACCTTTTCCAATCCTGTGGCCACTGCTGAGTTTTCAAAATTTGCTGACATATTGAGTGCAGCACTTTCACAGAATCATCTTTCAGGATTTGAAATAGCTCAACTGGAATTCCATCACCTCCACTAGCTTTATTCATAGTGATGCATCCTAAGGCCCACTTGACTTCACATTCCAGGATGTCTGGCTCTAGGTGAGTGATCACCAATCGTGATTATCTGTGTCTTGAAGATGTTTTTTGTGTAGTTCTTCTGTGTATTCTTGCCACCTCTTCTTAATATTTTCAGCTTCTGTTAGGTCCCTACCATTTCTGTCCTTTATTGAGCCCATCTTTGCATGAAATGTTCCCTTGGTATCTCTAATTTTCTTGAAGAGATCTCTAGTCTTTCCCATTCTATTGTTTTCCTCTATTTCTTTGCATTGATCGCTGAGGAAGGCTTTCTTATTTCTCCTTGGTATTCTTTGTAACTCTGCATTCAAATGGGTATATCTTTCCTTTTCTCCTTTGCTTTTTGCTTCTCTTCTTTTCACAGCTGTTTGTAAGGCCTCCTCAGACAGCCATTTTGCTTTTTTGCATTTCTTTTTCTTGGGGATGGTGTTGATCCCTGTCTCCTGTAGAATGTCACGAACCTCCATCCATAGTTCATCAGGCACTCTGTCTATCAGATCTAGTCCCTTAAATCTATTTCTCACTTCCACTGTATAATCATAAGGGATTTGATTTAGGTCATACCTGAATGGTCTAGTGATTTTCCCCACTTTCTTTCCCCAGTTGCTACTATTTGAGCTTAATTTCATATGGAGGGCTTCCCTGCTAGTTCAGCTGGTAAAGAATCCACCTGCAATGCAGGAGACCCCAGTTCAAACCCTAGGTTGGGAAGATTCCCTGGAAGAGAATATGTTCAAATCCTGAATGATAAGAGATTAATGTTGTGATGCTTTCTTCTGAAGGAATTATGTTAGCTTCTTTTTTTTCCCTTGAGGAACAGAAATTATTCATTCAACAAACATGTATTCAAGGCATACCATGTGCCAGACACTCTCCCCAATACATAAGATACATCAAGAGAACAAAACAAAGACCTCCACCCTCATGTAGCTAATGTTCCTGTGGGCAGAGACAAACACTAAATAATAAACATACTGTGTAAATTAGATTGTATTTTACAAGGTGCTAAGTGTTAAAGGAGAAAATAGAGCAAGGTTAAGGCAGTTGGGGATGCAAGAGTGTGGAATGGGGGTGGTAGGGAGCAAGGGAATGATTGTTGTATTAAAATAAGAAAAATGAGGAAGTCACCCAAATGGCAATCTAGACGAGAAGCATTCCAGGAAAGGAGAACAAAACCATTGCAGGGTTTCTGCAGAAGAGTAACATGATCTAAGTTATATTTTTAAAGGATTAGTCAGGTTACTGTGTTGAGAAAAAATTGTAGATACAAGAGTAGTGACCAAGACAAGAAAGAGCTTGACTAAACTTTCACAGATTTCTACCTGACTATAGGCTCCTACCTTCCTTTTCTTAGAGAGTTATCTTTAGAAAACTTGCAGTTGTAAATTCTTCCTCAGACCTTTTGAGATATAAATCTTTTCCTGGCCTCTTGCCAGTTTTACAACCCAGGAATGTCTTTCTCAAGGCTCTGGCAGCCATCTCTTTGAGATGTAATCATCAAGAAGAGGGTGTCTCTATCTCCCAGGCTCTGTGGGAGGGCAGCAGCCTAACTTGGATAAGCACCAATTAGCAAACACAGATGATCTAATCACTTCGACAGCCGCCCCTCTGAGCTTCTGCAAGACTTTTCCACTAGCTCATTCTAGTACTTAGAAGTTCTTCTGCTTTTTGTTTCAGCAGAGTTAAAGTTGAATTCAATATGCTTCCATATGGAAATAGTCTTGAATACAAGTCTTATTTGTCTTTTTCAATAGTTTTCAATTAAAATTTTCTTTTATAATTCAAACAGAAAGATCTATTAGGCGGCTCTTAGGTTATATAGGCAAGGGATGATGATGGTATAGATGTGGGTGATAGTAGTCAGAATACACTTTAAATCTAGTCTTTACTCATAGAATTGGCTAGAGGAAGGAATATGAAGTCAGGTACATCTCCAAGGTTTTTGACCTCAGTGACTGGAAAGGAGTTGCTGTCTGTGTGATAAGGTAGGTTATGGATTAAGCATGTCAGCATGTTTGTCTGAACTCACCTTGAGTCCTCGTACAATGGAAAGGAAGCATTTAAATCTTCGTATCTTCAAAGCAACAGTTTCTCATTGGAGTCACTTGTTCATGCAAACCATTCTTACTATTTTTGTTCTAAAAGAAGAAATGTATTGCTTTGAATGATTCAAAATGCTCACTTTCATTACTGCCAGGAATAATTTTATTTAGTTAATTTTTATTGTGGATAAGCATCATGTATAAATCTGGAGAACATCAGCCAGCTATGTTCCAAAGGTGAGTTTAAAGAACAACCTATTTACTAAAGCCATAAAGAATGTGCTTGTCAGAGAACTATAATCAATATCCTATGATAAACCTTAATGGAAAGTTATGAAATACATATAATATGAAAAAGAATATTTATACATGTAAAACTGAGTCATTTTACTTTACTACGGTAATTAACACAACATTGTAATTCAAATTTACCTCAGTAAAAAAAAAAAAAAAAAAAAAGAATGTGCTTGTGACAGGAGTAACAGAATTAAAACAGAGAGTCTTGGGGAATGATCTCTGGAGGCAGGGCTGATGGTAGAGTTGGTATTGCAGAACTGGGCTTTCTGATAATAGTGGAGATGTTAGCATTTCATTATCAGAAGGAAAGGTAAAAGCTGGGAGCAGTTGTTGTGAGTTGTAGAAAGGCTAGAGTAGTAACTAGAACAATATAACCTGCAAAGAGCCCAGTGCTCTTAGGGGCAAGGTTTATGAACAACCAACAAGAATGATGTTCAATTTATATAACTGAGAGAAATCAAGAATAGGTGATCAGGAGACTGAACCTATCTCCAAATACAGGAGTTATTCAAAATATGGTTTTGAGGAGGACACAATTCATCTCACAGTAGTACCCATATATGGTCTTCCCCAGGGCTGTATTAATGCTTCCATCCCCTGTTGTAAAATAGTCTGATGGGTTCTGAATGGTCTTCATATTATACAGAGAAAAATGCCAGTTCACTGTATCAAGTCCATCCTATTAATTAGACCTGATTATCAAGAAATCTTGAGTACATTAGAGGCCCATGCATGATGAGTACATGCTCAAAAGGTTAGCAGATAAACTCAACAAAAGAATCCACAACATTAGTGAGATCTTTAGGGGTCCATGGTATAGGGCATGGCACAATATACCTTTTTAATAAGGTTTAAAAATTTATCTTGATAAAATTTACATTCAGTAAATGTTTTAATTAAGCCAATTAGCCATATTTTTAAAGAAACCTAGGAAGAAATAATACTAATTTATCTGTTAATAACTGATAATTTTGTATAAATTTTAACCCAATATTGTTTTTAGTACATACTCTACACTCCTAACCCTTGGAATACAAGAAAATAAAACTAAAAAGTTTGAGAACAATAATGGCAGATGTGAATTGATGTCTACTAGTAGAAAAAAGAACAGACTTTTGCCAAATTCCAGAGACTTTTGTAATAAACACGCTTTTTAGGCACACAAATACAACCTAATGTGTGGAAGAAGTTGAATGTCTCTCACAGTTTTATAAAGAGCTATTCATATCTCTTTCTTCTCATACTGGCCACAGGCAAATTTCTCTGAGCCCAAACTAAAGTGTTTGTTATTCTGTTGAAGTCTCAGAAGGTATGTATTCTGAGATCCAAATAAAATTTAGAAAATTCCTCCTGGTTTATGCTTCAAATGTCAATTATTTGTAGTAAACCAATTTTATTTTTATTTTCAGTGGAAAAAAACCCAATAAAACACTTTACATTTAACCAAAGAAATGTTTGTATCATATACTGCTAACAGCAGAGGAAGTAATAGATGGAAACTCTACTTACAAATCATATGCTTCCGCTTTCTTACATGACCTTTAGAACAGTTGACTTATTGGTTAACAAAAACAGTTCACCCAAACTAATGTTTTAAAATTATTTTTAAAAGACAAACACTAACATTTTTTGATCCTTGACAATATAAATATATTTAGAAAGAATTCAGGTTAGTAGCTTACAGATAGACATTCTTAGTATGCATATGTTACTTTGCTTGTCCTTACCTCATTATCTATATAAGAATGATATGTAATGGAGTTATGAAAAAGACTGGATACATGAGATACCATATTTCCTAGATTTATAGAAGACAGCAAACCTAATGCCTATTAGGACTGTTTCTTACATTTTAAATGTATTTTCTAGGAGAAATGGTTTTAGAAATCTTTATTGGGTAAATTACTGAATGATTTAGTCAGATCTTTTGACTAGTGAAACTGTAGTATCAAGGGACTGATAAAATCTGTATCTGTACATACATGAGAGAGAGTAATCTTTCATAAATTTCCATTAAATAAAGTATTTTGCAAGGGATATTTGGCAACTTGGATCAGTTTTTTTTTTTTCAGTGACTGTCCAATGTTTATTCTAAAACTTTCCTTTTATATATTGATTTCAAAAAATCAAGTTTCTAGTCTCCTGACTTACCTACCAATAATGTGGCAAAATCCAATTTTGTATCTATTGTCAACATTCACTATTTGCATTACGAAGTATGAAGGAGTGATCAGAGTATGGGCAGTGAGAGTATGGGATAGGATAAGGACAATAAGTATGTAGTAAAGTAGTAGTGAAAAGTATCATGTGTAGAAAGACATCGTTAATGAGATCCTGTTCATTCATTTGACTTTTTTAGTGCACTGTTGTTAGAAGCCATGTATTGTCCTAGGTCTGGGGTTAATGTGATGAGCTGAAGGAGGCATAACTTGGCTGTCATGTAGCTTATCTAACAGAGGATCATTGCTTGAATGACCATACAGCATTCAGAAGCAGGATACTATTAAACTTATGATGAAAGAATGTGACCTAGACTGTGGGTTCAGGGAACATTTTCAAGAGAACATTAAACGAGCTAAGATTTGAATGATATATATGGATGCACATGGGGAAATTTGTTGGATGAAAGAGAGAACTTGTAAAAAAAAAAGGAAAAAACACATGGAAAGAGCCTATGGTATGCAGGGCACTAATAGAAGGTTTTAATTTAAGGCTAGAACAGGGTGGGCAAAAAGGAGAGTGTCTTAAGATAAGGCTTGAGAAACAGGCAGGAACTACACCACACGGGGTCCTGTGGTCCAGGGAAAGATTTTAGCCTTTATCCTAAGACCAGTAGTAAGTTGGTAAGGACTTTCACTACATCTTCATGTAATAATTTAGTGTACAGGCCGTGTTGCTGTAACAACAAAACCCTAATATATTGGTCTAAGTAACCTTGAAGTGTTTTTTTTTTTCTTCTTTTTCACTTGTCTAAAAGAGTCCAAGGCATATAGGCAGTTCTATTTCAAGGAGCCTTCCACTGACCCAAGCTGGTGAGCTGCTCTGCAAGCCTTGTATTTATGCTTCCTTGGATCCCCCAGATTTCTATTTCTAGAGAGTAGGAAGGGAGAAGAGAAAGTTAAGGACAAAAGTCTTTGTCTTTAACAAGCACATAATAATTCCATTATATTATATTGACCTGAACCAAATCACATGGGTAAAATATTAATTTTC
This sequence comes from Okapia johnstoni, assembly GCA_024291935.2. NCBI lineage: Eukaryota > Metazoa > Chordata > Mammalia > Artiodactyla > Giraffidae > Okapia > Okapia johnstoni. The sequence continues at coordinate 61,126,389 of CM044312.1, read as the reverse complement.
TATAAAGATTATTTCCTTTCAGATTGTTTAATGGCCATGATATAGGCATTTACTTGAGGATGGCTAGGAGCAAGGGAGATATAGTAAACATTTTTCAAATATTTTGAAGCTCAGTTTAAAAATGGGTGACATTAATGTGAGTTAATCAGGAAACATAGGAACAGTCAGGTGTTGACAAACTCCAATAACTTGCAGTGTCTTTTCTGAATAAAGCCTTCACTGTCAAATGTGATTTGATTCGAGTTCAATTAGCATCTTATACACACAACTTAGAAAAAGTGTGCATCCAAAACTGACATATCAATGAAGACTTGACATAGAGAGTTATCAACAAGACAGCTACTAAATAGGATTAGGGATGCGACTACAGAGAAGAATTCAATTTTTCTTATCAGTTTGATTGAAAAATATCTTGACTCCAGTGAAAGCAGATTTAGGAGAAAAGATAATGAGTTCTGTTCAGTTACCAAATTCAACAAACAATTCGTACATCCCTATCCTGAGTTACTGGAAGTACAATGATGAAAAACAAAATTTCTGGAAAGATAGTTGTATAGGTAGGTAGTTATAGTAAGCCATATTCATGATATGGTGGCTAAGTAAAAGAGAATAATAAACTGTATTAAAGAAGGAAATTTATATTGCAAGGAGGAGAATTTGAATGGTTAATTTGAATCATGAAATATGAATTACAACTTCTCCAATAGACAATGAAAAAGCATTTTATCAAAAGGGAATTACATGTGTTAAGTTGGAAAGATTCAGTTCAGTTCAGTTGCTCAGTCATGTCTGACTCTTTGCAACCCCATGAATCATAGCAAGCCAGGCCTCCCTGTCCATCACCAACTCTCAGAGTTTACCCAAACTCATGTTCATCGAGTCGGTGATGCCATCCAGCCATCTCATGCTCTGTCATCCCCTTCTCCTCCTGCCCCCAATCCTTCCCAGCATCAGGGTCTTTTCCAATGAGTCAGCTCTTTGCATCAGGTGGCCAAAGTATTGGAGTTTCAGCTTCAACATCAGTCCTTCCAATGAACACCCCAGACTGATCTCCTTTAGGACAGAATAGTTGGATCTCCTTGCAGTCGAAGAGACTCTCAAGAGTCTTCTCCAACACCACAGTTCAAAAGCATCAATTCTTTGGCACTCAGCTTTCTTTATAGTCCAACTCTCACATCCATACATGACTACTGGAAAAACCATAGCCTTGACTACATGGACCTTTGTTGACAAAGTAATGTCTCTTCTTTTTAATATGCTATCTAGGTTGGTCATAATTTTCCTTCCAAGGAGTAAGCATCTTTTAATTTCATGGCTGCAATCACCATCTGCAGTGATTTTCAGTTCAGTTCAGTTCAGTCGCTCAGTCGTGTCCGACTCTTTGCGACCCCATGAATTGCAGCACGCCAGGCCTCTCTGTCCATCACCAACTCCCGGAGTCCACCCGAACCCATGTCCATCGAGTCGGTGATGCCATCCAACCATCTCATCCTCTGTCGTCCCCTTTTCCTCCTGCCCCCAATCCTACCCAGCATTAGGCTCTTTTCCAATGAGTCAACTCTTCGCATGAGGTGGCCAAAGTATTGGAGTTTCAGCTTCAACATCAGACCTTCCAATGTGATTTTGGAGCCCCCCAAAATAAAGTCAGCCACTGTTGCCACTGTTTCCCCATCTATTTCCCATGAAGTGATGGGACCAGATGTCATGATCTTAGTTTTCTGAATGTTGAGCTTTAAGCCAACTTTTTCACTGTCCTCTCTCACTTTCATCAAGAGGCTTTTTAGTTCTTCTTCACTTTCTGCCATAAGGGTGGTGTCATCTGCATACAACAGTCAGATGTTGACAAACTCCAATAATTTTCAGTGTCTTTTCTGAATAAAGCCTTCACTGTCAAATATGGTTTGGAAAGATTAGAAGAATGAAAGATCATTTGTTCATTTGGCAAATATCCAGGAACTCTTTTAGTTCTCTGGAGATATAAGTAATACAGTTAAAAATAAAATCCCTAACTTCATGGAACTTATTGTCTAGTGGGGGAGATATAGAATAAGCAAATAAACTAATTAAATATGAGAAGAAGTGCTATGGAGAAAAAGAAAACATGAAAGGGAAACAGATTACTGTGTGCTGCTTGCATGAAAAGAAAATGATGATGTTTTCAATTAGGGCATTTGAACTGAGTAAGTATAACTGATAAGATGATATTAGAGTAAGATACCTGAAGGAAGGGAGGAAGCAAGCCATGAGTTATGGGATATGTGTATGTGTGTGCACGCGTGCACATTCATAGCTGGTTGTGGGGTTCCCAGGAAGAGGTAATATTAAGTGCAAAGTCTATGAACTAGGAATGGCTTTGATGACATTTGATGAATAACAAAAACAGTTTCATTGAAATGGAATGAACAAGAATGAGAATGTAAATGTTGAAAAAGGTGGGCCAGAAGGGGTAATAACACATAGGGCCTTGTAGGTAATTGTTCAAACTTTGCCTTTTGCTCTGAAGAGTGGCAAGTTTATTTTTGGATTGAAAGGGTTTGCTATGGCTGCTGTGATAAAAATATATGCAGAAAGTAAGGATAGAAACAAATAATTCAGTTAAAAGGTTACAAGAACAATCCAGTATGGCTTGATTAATAAACTTCATGTTGAAATACATAAAAAGAACAGATGAGAGTTGAACTTAGAAGGGTAGCTGAGACCAAATAACAATGTCTCTTGCATACCAGGCATAAAAGTTAGATCTGGTCTAGTACAGTGAGGAACTATTCAAGAATTCTGAAAAAGAAAAATCTGATCAGCTGGTACCAAACACAAATTAATCCAAGTTCTATACTATCATCCATACTCTCAGCATCTTGGTTTCTCTCTTTATGTGAACCTCTTTTTCACATATATACATTCACCAAGAAGCATCGCTCTCAACAGACCCTGGCCTCATATCTCACACTTTCACAATTAGTGTAACTAGCCTCTATCTCTTCCAAATTAAAAAGAAATAATGGAGGATGTATGCATTGATCTTAGACCATGCAGCAGGGTCTATTAATGGGAAGGCTCTACTATAACCCTGTTAGGAGTTCTGTGTCTTCTTAGGATATAATAAGCAGGAAGGAATGTCACATCTACCCCCAACAGTGAGAAGAAGCTAGATAAGCTACAAAGAATAACTTTTAAAAATTCCTTTGAGATCTGAACTACAGGGAAACTGAGTAGCCTGAAATCTGAGGATGAATATGCTATTTTAAGAAGAGAGAGGATGCACAGATGATCTTACCTTTGCTGAAATATTCGAAGAAATATAATGACTGTCGTACAAATTGTTAACGAAGAAATCAGTTAAATTGTTAACAAATTTCTGAAGACAGAGTGTGGCTAGAGTGACAATATAGAACCTTTGTGAACCACAGACACAAGGGAGGTTTTGTGCAAACTCACAGGCTCTCTTCTATGACCCCCTCTAGATGTTCATGGGAAAGATTGGGAGCAGGCAAGACACTAGAGAAAGTTCCCTTCAGTATTGTAGGCAATGAGAAAGGATTATCTCTTTCTGTGGGAAAGGAACAAAACTTCACTCCTCACCTCAAAACTCCTCTTTAACAGAAAAAAAAAAAGTTTAAGATAGAGAGAGAAAGAAGAAGGAGAAGAGAAAGATTAGAAGAAGAAGAAAAAATCCTTGAATAGACAGTAGCTAGAATTACCCCAAATAATGAAGGATATCAAACCACATATTCAAAAAGTTTGAGCCCTTCTGGCAGGATAAATATGATCATACACACACAAACACATGAACACACACACACACACACACACACACATCTATTAAGGCATATCATATTCAAGCTACTAAAAATAAGAGATATTGTAGAAAGGAAATAATGAAGGCTGGCAGAGTAAAAATGACACAGCATATCAAGAGAGAATTTTATTATATATTAGAACTCTTGTCAGAAAATGAAAGCTGAGAGAATAATCGAGTGACTTTTTTTTTAAAGTGTTGAAGGAATAAAGAGGGCTACTTGGAATCCTATACTAGGTGAAAATTTCTTTCAAAATAAAAGCTACATAAAGAATCAGATATCAAAGTTTGTCATACTGTATTAAAAGCAAGATCCAGCTGTTGGCTATCTACAAAACAGTTTATTTTCAGACACAAACAGATTGAAATTGAAAATATGGAAAAAGACATATGATATAAATGATAATGATAATGGCGGTGGCCATATTCATATTGGATAAAAATAGACTTTAATATGAAAAATGTTACAGGAGACAAAGATAAGTGTTTAATAATGATAAAATGGTCAATATATCAAGGAGATATAACACTGGTATACACACATATGTATACACCTTATAAAAATATATATAAGTTTTATAAAAAGCATAAAATAAAAAATGTAGTTTAAGAGACAAACAATGATTATTAGTTGTTGATTTTAATGTTATTTCTCAGTAATTGACAGCATCACTAAATTGAAGACTAATAAGAATACAGAAGAATTAAACAACACTATCAACAACTTGATAGAACATTCCACCCCGTGTTCCATAAAAGAACAGCTATATATACACTGTGGATTTCATCAAAGTTTAAATCCTGTCCTTCAAAGGTGGTCATTAATAAAAGGAACAGACAAGCCACATACCGAGAAACTATTTGTAAATCATGTATCTGATAAGTACTGTATCCAGAATATACACAAATTTTGTGACTTAATAAAAAGACAAACAATCCAATAAAAGTTGGACAAAAGATGTAGATAAATACCAAAGATGATGTATGCATGGGGAATAATACAAATGAAAAGATACTCCACATTGTTATTGAATAAGGAAATGCAAATTATGATACAAGATAACCCTACATACCCACTAGCTGCTCCAGGAGATAGGCAGTATTGTTGTTGAAGATACAGAGAAAGAGGATCTTCAAATATCATTGTCAAGAAAGTAAAAGGAGACCTAACTTTGGAAAGAGCTTGATACTGTCATACAAAGTTAAGCATGCTCTTATTATAAGAGCTAACAATTCTACTCCTATGTATTTATACATGAGAAATGAAACTATATGTTCACACACAGATTTGTATTTGTATATTCATAGCGGCTTTATTTTTATTAAGCATAAACTGGAAAAAATCTAAATGGACATCAACTGGTGACTAGCTAAGCAAAATGTGATATATTCATACAATGGCACACAAGTTAATAAAAAGGAAACACCTACTGATAGAAAGCAGCAACATTATATCCTCAGTAATATTATGCTAAGTGAAAAAAAGCCAGAATTAGAAACACCATATTTGTATGATTACATTTTTATGACATTTCTTAGAAAATGTGATGTTATAGACACAGAATACAGGTTAGTGGTTAACTGGGAATAGTGGTGGAGTGGGGGAATTGATTGCAGTTGGTCATGGGAAGGAATGTTTCGGACAATGGAAGTGTTCTTAAGCCAGATTGTGCTTATGGTTGATGACTGTATAAAGTTACTAACATTTGTTGAACTGAACACTTCAGATGAACTTTACAGTACATTAGTTATACCTAATGGGAAATTGAAGAGGAACTAGAGAGCCTCTATATGAAGGTGAAGGAAGAAAATGAAAAAGCTGTGTTAAAACTCAACATTCAAAAAATTAAGATCAAGACATCCAGTCCCATCACTTCATGGCAAATAGGGAAAAAATGGAAACAGTGACAGATTATATTTCCTTAGGCTCCAAAATCACTGTGGACAGTGACTGCAGCCATGAAAGTAAAAGATGCTTTCTCCTTGGAAGGAAAGCTATGACAAACTTAGCGTGTTAAAAAGCGGAGACATCACTTTGTCAACAAAGGTCCATATAGTCAAAGCTATGGTTTTTACAGTAGGTATGTACAGGTGTGAGAGTATGACCATAAAGAAAGCTGAGCACCAAAGAACTGATGCTCTTGAACTCTGGTGCTCGAGAAGAGTCTTGAGAGTCCCTTGGACTGCAAGGAGATCAAACCAGTCAATCCTAAAGGAAATCAACTCTGAATATTCATTGGAAGGACTGATGTTGAAGCTGAATCTCCAATACTTTGGCCACCTGATGCGAAGAACTGACTCATTATAAAAGACACTGATGCTGGGAAAGATTGAAGGCAGGGGGAGAAGGGGATGACAGAGGACAAGATCGTTGGATGGCGCCACCAACTCGATGGACATGAGTTTGAGCAAACTCCAGGAGACAATGAAGGACAGGGAAGCCTGGTGTGCTGCAGTCCATGGGGTTGCAAAGAGTTGTTCATGACTGAGCAACTGAACAACAATAGTTATGCTTGAAGAAAGCATTAAAGAAAAAAATTAAAAAGGCTTTTAGTGAGAGGGCTTCTTTGGTGGCTCAAACAGGTAAAGATTCCTCCTGCAATTGGGAGACCTAGGTTTGATCCCTGGATCAGGAAGATCCTCTGGAGAAGGAATGACAACCCGCTCTAGTATTCTTGCCTGGAGAATCCCATGAATAGAAGAGCTTGGTGGACTATAGTCCATGGGGTCACAAAGAATCATATATGACTGAGTAACTAACACTCACTTTCACTATCTAACCCTTCCCAATATCATTTTCTTGTCTTCTCTTTGGCTTGGATGAGGTATCCTCTTCAATGCATTTCTGTACTGGAGAGGTACAGAATCAGCCACCTTTCACCTGCTACATCTCTCCAGATCACAATAAAATAAGCTAAAACAAAGACTGAGCCAGGTATGAAATTTAGAAACTGTAGATATTAGTCAGCAAATATTTAACCACCTTTCCATAGCCTCTATATCCTTCTTAAAACTGAACACATAATGATGGCTTTGAGTAGTGAACTGGTGTTAGCCATCGTGAGAAAATAATATGAATTTAAATGTGTGTTTGTGTGCTCACTCACTCAGTTGTGTCTGACTCTTGGTGAACCCATGGATTGTAGCATGCCTGGCTCCTATGCCCATGAGATTTCCCAGGCAAGAATACTGGATTGGGTTGCCATGCCTTCCTCTAAGGATTCTTCTCAACCCAGGGATCAAACCTGTGTCTCGTACATCTCCTGCATATCAGGTGGATTCTTTACCATTGTGCCACCTGGGAAGCAATGAAGTTACATAGCTGCTTTTAACAAAAATAGGGAAACAAGGTTAAGTTTTCCAGATATACATGCTTTGATAGGTATTTATATGCCTATAATATATTTAGTTCAGTTTAATTCAGTCGCTCAGTAGTGTCCAAATCTTTTTGACCCCATGGACTGCAGCACGCCAGACTTCCCTGTCTATCACCAACACCAGGAGCTTGTTCAAACTCATGTCCATCTAGTTAGTGATGACAACCAACCATCTCATTCTCTGTCATCCTCTTTTCCTCCAGCCTTCAATCTTGCCCAGCATCAGGGTCTTTGCCAGTGAATCCATTCTTAGCATCAGGTGGCCAAAGAACTGGAGTTTCAGCTTCAGCATCAGTCCTTCCAATGAATAGTCAGGACTGATTTCCTTTAGGATTGACTGGTTGGATCTCCTTGCAGTCCAAGGGACTCTCAAGAGTCTTCTCTAACACCACAGTTCAAAAGCATCAATTCTTCGGCTCTCAGCTTTCTTTATGGTCCAACTCTCTCATCTGTACATGACTACTGGAGAAAACATAGCTTTGACTAGACAGACCTTTGTTGGCAAAGTAATGTCACTGTTTTTTAATATGCTGTCTAAGTTGGTCATGGCTTTCCTTCCGAGGAGCAAGTTCCTTTTAATTTTGTGGCTGCAGTCACCATCTGCAGTGATTTTGGAGAGCCTCCCCCCTCAATAAAGTCTCTCGCTGTTTCCATTCTTTCTCCATCTATTTGCCATGAAATGACAGGACCTGATGCCACAACCTTAGTTTTCTGAATGTTGAGTTTTAAGCCAACTTAGTCACTCTCCTCTTTCATTTTCATCAAGAGGCTCTTTAGTTCTTCTTCACTTTCTGTCATAAAGATGCTGTCATCTGCATGTCTGAGGTTATTGATATTTCTCCTGGCAATCTTGATTCCAGCTTGTGCTTCATCCAGCCCAGCATTTCGCATGATGTACTCTGTATATAGGATAAATAAGCAGGGTGACAATATACAGCCTTGACATACTCCTTTCTCTATTTGGAACCAGTCTGTTGTTCCATGTCCAATTGTAACTGTTGCTTCTTGACCTGCATACAGATTTCTCATGGGCCTATAACATGGGTAAAACTCAAATAGGGTTGTAAGTTAAGTCACAGTGATAAATTAAATTAGTTTTTGATAGTTCTTATCTCCATTTGTCCAGCATTTGAGACAACGGTATGTATGCTCAGGAGGAGTCCAAGAACAGGATAAACTTATATCACGTAAAAGACATTTCTATCAAATGATTAATACATTATTTCTATACAAGTGGAAGGGTACACAGTGTGAAAATGTGAGATGAAACTGATAATCAAAAGTTGATCCAGTTAGGATAGAGAACAGGTTACAGAGGGAAATGACAGAAGTTTGGCTATAAACTTTTTGGAGCCAAGTAATAGAAAGTTTTGAGTTCTGGAACTTTATTTAAGAGCTTTAGTCTACTTTTAATGGGCTTCCTGGGTGGCTCAGCAGTAAAGGACCTGCCTGCCAATGCAGGAGATTCAGGTTAGATCTCTTGGTTGAGAAGATTCCCTGGAGGAGGAAATAGCAACCCACTCCAGTATATTTGTCTAGAAAATCCCATGGACGGAGGAGCCCGGCAGTCTAGAGTCCATGAGGTCGCAAAAGAGTCAGACATGACTTAGTGATTAAATAGCAACAACAACTACTTTTAATAGGGAAGTAACAGGGACTTCCCTGGTGGCCCAGGGGTTAAGAATCTGCCTTATAATGCAGGGGATGTAGGTTCACTCCCTGGTGGGGGAACTAAGACCCCACATGCCTCCTGCCACAACTAAGGAATCTGCACCACAGTGAAATGTCCTGCATGACAAAGTGAAGATAAACTAAATAAATTTAAAAAAAAATAGGGAAGTAACAAAATGAAAGCAGTATTTTATAAATAGTGCTGTTGTGTAAGAGAACTGAAGTGATTAGAAAATGAAGAATAAAACATTTAGATGTTTTTATTACAATAAACCAAGCATAGTGTAGTAACTAAGAAAGTGACATTGATGATGAAAAGCGCATTAAACCCAGTTTGTCAGTTGCTGAAAATTTCCTGTGTAGCAAGCACTGTGTTAAAGTTTTATATTAATTATTTTAATATGTATTTTACATGATTTTTAAAAATTTTTACATTAATTATTTTATTTGCATTAATTAATTTATTTTAGATTAATTATTTTCTCCTAAATCCCATTTGGATAGTAGTAAGTCCAGGACATTCGGTGTTTTGATTTGGAATCTGTGACTTACATAAGTGAAGAATTTTCTCAGTGTTCTTTAGTTGGAAAATGGTAGAAAAAGGTACAAACTGAAGTCTTTCTTCCTAACCATATACCAAGAGTGGGGATTATTTAATAGTATATGTTGGACTGAGGAAACCCACTTTAGAAATTCTATTAAGAATTATTTGTTGGCTCTGGAGTTCAGCTTGCCATTTATGAATCAGGAGAAACCACACTGAGAACAGCAGACCTATGTAGCAGGATAGGTACTGACACCCAGAATGTTCAGTGTAGCTGTGCAACCCATCCGATATGAATTATGTATTTCCATTTACTTTTGTATACGATGCACAAAATTATACAAAGGTAAATTGAATGTCTAGAAATGATTTTCTAAAGTAGGGATATGGCTAAGGTTTTAGTTTCCATTGTGTCAATAATAAAGGCTTTAATTATGGAGAATATTATGTTGATATTAACCTTGCAAAGAGGGCTGAGGTCCCAAAGCACTGAACCATTTAGTTTCCTTTAAACTATGTTAGAATCTTGAATTGACATTATATACACCTTAAACCTCAATGATATTTAAAATTTTGTCAGTTTTTCACATAGCAGTATTTGAAGCAAAACAAGCCAACCATAATTCTTTGCCAGTAATTCTCTCAAATATCAAATATTAAATAAATTATTTTATAATTACACGAATAGGAAAGTCCATGTGATATAAGAATACTTTAAAACATAAGTTAAAATTATATACATATATTTTACTTCTTAAAAGTGATTATTCTATCAATAATAAGTCTGTGGTTTTTAAGGCACCACTGATTAATTCTCAGTTTAGTGGATTTAGAGGCATACAGAAAAAGTACATCCCAAGAACTCATCAATCAGCTCAGTCACATGATCAAGAGACTCATTTAATTAATAATACCACTTCATATTCATATAGCATTTTGTAAATCTGCTATCTTTAAATTTGGCAGACATGCTTTATCTGCAACAAAGAAAACAATCAGAATCAAGAATAAGATTTAATGTGTAGTGCTTTAATATATGGGATCAAAGACAGCCATCATTTTTTTTTCAGAAAAAGGGAAATTTGATTACCAAGCTTAAGTATGCTGTATATTAAATGAAATTCTGATCATAAAGAAAGGTACTATCTACTCAAAAGTATAATTTCTGTACTTTGAAAATCATCTCAGCAAGAATTATCTTCCTCTATCAAATTGTAGCACTTGTCAAAATCAACTGTAAAGCATCTCAAGTGCTCTTCTGAATCAACAAAACAGATGTATAGCTATGTGAGGTTGCAAGGAGAAGGAAATAACAGTGAACTGGATGCCCGTCAGTGCCCTTAATCTCTTGAACCCACACTTAACATGGTTGACACGGCAGGTCTTTAGGACTTTCCTCACACACGGGAAATGCAAGGCTGATTCTTAATAATATGTAAAAATATGTGAAAATAATTTTCTTTCTCCTTTGCTGCTAGACTTTCATTCTTTCTTTATATTCTTAAATAGGCCTTAGACATGTAGCATGGCATTATTTTTTCCTTTGGTCTACTAGTAATTATAAGAAATTTTTTATGATGCACTTGGAGAAACTAGATCAAACTCTAGAAGTCCAGAAGGAAATAATTATTTTATCACAGGTACAATTTTTGCTTTAATCTAATTATTTTTCTCCCTTACTGATAAGCAGTTCTTTGTAGCATGTAAGGCCAGAAGCTCTAGAGTGAGACTTGAGGCCAACTCTTTGTGTGAGCCCAGGCAGGTTAGTTAATTTCTTTGTGCCTTCGATGAAAAATGGATATTATAATGTACTGACCTTATGAGGTAGTTTTGAAGATTATCTGAGATGCATCCTGGTAAGGCATTGAAAATACTGCCTGGTACTTAGCACTCAAATGTGATTCTTATATGTTTGTCACTTATGCGTTTCATTAATATTCAGATGCTGTGGTTCTCTCTTTGTCAAATGATAGTGACCGAATAATAATGTACCCTAGTGTACTGTAAGAAACTACTACAAACCTGAGTCTTAGAGATTATGTGTATGATTTATATGCATATTTTATCAGCTAACAATGGAAAAGATCTTATTATGCTAGCTAAATATAGATACTTTGTGTTTTTTCAGAGAGTGTCATCCAAGTACAGGACAAATATTGCTGGTTGATATAGACATAAACCATGTGGCTGATGTTATGATTTTTGTGATCCTATCATAGGCACATTTAGCTTATGTGTTGACTTCAGAATCTAACCGCTGTGTTAGGTCCATTTATGGTAAGACAACCATCTAGTGGAATGAGAGTGGAAGGTTTTCTTGGGGCCACTACAGATAACCACCAAATTTGAAACTCAGAACACTGGCTGGATTCCCCTAATCTTCTATACTGTTTCTCTGAGGATTTTAGTGAGGGGGTAATGAGAACAGAATGAGAAATACATCCATAGCTCCAGACTATGAAGACACCACTTAGAAAGCAGGTTTTGAAAAATCTGCCACTGAGAAGCGAGGAAGTAAAAACAAGACATCACCTAAGGAACAATATCCCACTGCAACTATATATGACTTTTTTCCTCTACATTACATTGTCCTATTCAACATTTAAGATTCAATCAATGTATGAATAAATGGGCATCTTTCCTATTTTTCTTACCATCCCTAGTATCTCTAAGAAACTATGTTATGGACTGAATGTTTGTGTCACCTCAAAATTCATATGTTGACATCTTAGCCCTCATTCCCTCAGTGTGGCTGTATTTGGATTAAGGAAGTAATAGAAGTTAAATGAGAATCATTAGGGTGAGGCCCTGATCTAACATAATTAGTATTCTTATAAGAAGAGACATCAGAGTGTTCTGTCTCTGTTTCTGCAAAGTCACATAGAAAAGGCTGTAGGAATGTATAGGGAGAAAGTGGACATCTGCAACCCAAAGGAAGAGGTTGCACCAGACACTAAGCCTGCTGACACTTTGATCTTGGACTTCTAGTCTCCAGAACTATAAGAACTTTCTCCTGTTTAAACCACCCAGTCTATAGTATTTTGTTATGGCAGCATAAACAGGTTAATACAAACTATTGCATGTAACCTTGGTTGCTTTTATGGTAATTATCAAAGTATTTTCTGTACTCTCTCTTAAAAGAGTCTGCCTGCAGTGCAGGAGACCTGGGTTTGATCCCTGGGTCAGTAAGATCTCCTGGAGAAGGGAATGGCTGCCCATTCCAATATTCTTGCCTGGAGAATTTCATGGATAGAGGAGCATGGCGGGCTACAGTTCATGGGGTCGCAAAGAGTCAGACATGACTGAGCAACTAGCACTTTCACTTTTTTTTCTTTCAACTATTGCTAAAAACTCACTGAATATCTTTTGATAGAAGTGAGTTAACCACATTTTACATAAAGTTATATATATCTTTAAGTTAATCAGAAACGGGTAAAAAATAACACTAACCCCTGACAGCAAATAATATAAACAGATACATCACAAAAATGCAAATATAAATGGATACCGAGAAAAATAAACCCTTTGACTTCAGTAAAACAAATAGATGAAAATTGTAATACGATACTCTTTTAAAAAATGAGATCAATTTCCAAAAGATCATTAACATTCAAATTTACAGAGATTGCATTTCCTATTATATTTTAGAAAATAGCCTAGCAATATACATTTAGATACTTTGTTATTTATACAAGTTTGCCTATTATTTCCGATTCTAGATTCCATCCTTAAGAAAATAATCTTCAAGGCAGAAAAAGTTTTGTGCTAAAATATTTGATTTCTTCTGAATTTATGTAATTCTAGAAAAGAGCATCATGAAAATTTGTACTTAAAGTGTGCATAACTGTCACTCATTTTAATTATAGAAATCAAACACAGTTTATCTTGAGATCTTATTCTCTTAACTCAGTTGCACTTTGAGGTGCTCATTTCCCTCTCTTGGGTAATGTATATTCTCAGAAGTCTGCTGCCTAGAAATTGTGAGAAAAACCCCCAGTCTATATTCTCAGGTGTTCATTGACCTATCCATGCAGTCTGTTCCAAAGCCATCACTCTGGTGATTCTTACACACCATGACCTTCTGAAATTTTCTACTATCTCCAAGGTCTGAACAAATCGTACTTCAGTGTTCAAGCAAACATGAACTTTCCGTATTTGTGGTCTTTCAAGAGAACCAAAAATCAGTCCAGTTCCTTGTTCTCTGGAGGAAAAGAATCAGTCAATCTGTCAACCTGCCAACCTATATACTTACCCATCTACCTGTATCTATCTACCTACCTTCTGTCTATCTGTCTATCTATCTATCTCTCTCCCTTCTACTTTCACAATAGTATCATGGGAAAATAAGAGACTCAGTAAAGAGAGGTGAAAGGTGAGCAAGTGGAAACAAGTTAACAATGATGACTCCAGAATATGAATGTGGCTTATGAGTAATTTTCTTCTTCTGAAGTTTGGCAACAAGTGCAGTTTTACTTAGACTGCATATTTATTTCATTTAGATTGTATATTTTTATTTGGGGAAACTTGTGGGATTTAGGACTGATGGAGAATAGAGGAGTACCTTTCTCAGTTAGCCCAATCCATTCTTCAGTTCGTCCACTGCTAGTATAATTACAGAATTTGAGAAATCTCGTTGGGTAAGATATCCTGAGGTAAGATGCTAACAGAGAGTGGGGATCAAAGAACTTGGCATTTGTGTAGAGGGAGGAAATTTTAACAGCCTTGTCTCCATCTCCCACTACTATGGCTAGTACATTTTGTAGGCAATACATTTTAAAATTTATATTAAATCCAATGTATTACATTTTCAAATAATGTATCTATATTCAATTATCTTTAGACAAAATGACTTACAAATACATGAAATATTTCAGTCTTCTTGTTTTTGTTGTTCAGTCTCTAAGTTGTGTCTGACTCTTTGCGATCTCATGGACTGCAGCACGCCAGGCTCCTCTGTCCTTCCACTATCTCCCAGAGTTTACTCAAATCCATGTCCATTGAGTTGGTGACCCTCTGCTGCCCGCTTCTCCTTTTGCCTTTAGTCTTTCCCGGCATCAGGATATTTTCCAGTGAGACAGCTCTTCACATCAGGCGGCCAAAATGTTGGAGCTTCCACTTTAGCATCAGTCCTTCAAGTAAACATTCAGTGCTGATTTCCTTTAAGATTGACTGGTTTGATCTCCTTGCAGTCCAAGGGACTCTCAAGAGTCTTCTCTAGCACCACAGTTTGAAAGTATCAGTTCTTTGGCACTCAGTCTTCTTTATGGTCCAAATCTCACATCTGCATATGACTCCTGGAAAAACCATAGCTCTGACCATACAGACCTTTATCAGCAAAGTGAGGTCTCTGCTTTTTAACACACTATCTAGGTTTAGTAGAGGTTAAAAATCATAAAACTTGTTGCAAGAACTAAATAAGAGCAATAAACCACATTTGGTGGGAGATGATAACGAGCATCAATGTTCTATGCAAGTATATTGACATCACACTTTTACCTATATTATAATTCAGCATCATTATCTCTCATAGTGCTTTTAGTTAGGTTACTGAGAATTTACGCTCACTTTTAAGTGATTAAAAATAACACAGGTATAACATAGGTATGATCAGAGAATGGGCTAAATTCAGTGCTGATTCAAACAAGAAATAAATTTAGTATTCTCCAGTAAATCCCTATGATCATGCTGTTAAATTCCCTTTCTGCACTAATGACTCACACCTTGAACAGACATCACAGATTCTCTTACCTATAAAGGAACAGTCTTAGCTTGGTAAAGAAGCATTAGGGTCACCTCTCTAAATATGTTCAGTTCAGTCAAATGTAAAAAATGTTCAGTTTCACACACAGCTCAAGTTTTCTCTCATTCTTAAGACTCAAGTCTGATTCATGATCCCTGCCACAGAAATAGTCTTTTCCTCCATTCAGTTGCCTATCTCCATCCACTATCTCTATCCATTCATTTCCCTTTGTTTCTTCTGAGTTTTCCAGAGTTAAGGCAGGAGGCCTTCTAGACTTGAGTGCTTTCGAGTGTGTCACATGCTCAAATTCTGTTCTTTCCGTGGAATACAGATGGGTTCTCAGCTTCCATGGCACTTCTGTACTGTTAGTTCTCTAAATGACATCTCAACTCCTGCTCACATTGGTTCATCTTACTCTTAGTGTTGGTGTCCCCCTCCCATGGCAAGGAGCCCTCCTACTCAGCAGCCCATCAGGATGGCTTGATCTAGTTACTTTCTTTAGTATCTACTTGCCGTGTAGGAAGTGAGTACATTTTTTCTATTACATCCAGAGGGGGAGAGCTGATGCTTGCTGCACTCTCTGTAGTCAAACTCTTGCCTTGAGAAGACTCTGGAATAGGTCCCAAACTTTGGAGGGTATACGTTGAAGCTCTTAAGACTTTTCTTACCGTATTCCACTCATGTGTGGGTGAGCCTGTGAATAAATGCAGCTCACTAAGCATACAGCCAGGGTAATAATGCCAGTTTTCCTTCTTATTGTCATTATTAATTTCTAAGAGCATTTCTTTTTGGAGCAGAAAAATCACTTAAAGGAATGCCATCTTCTGCCTTTTCCCCATATATGAAATTGAGTGGAAAATATTCCAGAATGCTGCTCTTTCTGCCAACTTTCCTTTTCAACAAAATTATGATTTTTGTTTTGTAGGCTAAGTGGAATGATGGGAATGACGGGGAAAAACCAATTTGTCTACCTCTTAGAAAACTCAAGAGTAGGATATCTGACAGCTTTTTGGCTGTTCTTTTCAGAATATTAGAAATACTACTTGTTTTCCTCTGTATGGGGCTTTGGCCAGGATTCTAAGACAAAGGAAAAGTCTCACTCAATATATTATGACACACGGTCTTTGATTTTTTTCAGAGAAGCACAAAGAAGAAAATTAAAATTGCCAGTCATTTCTCCACTGCTAAAGTTTTTGTGTCAGTGACTACTATCCTTCTTAGCTAAATGTATGCAACTATATATGGTCAGAATAATATTTTATAAATCCTTTTGATTCTGACTTTTCTACTTAAATACATTTAAATATAATTCATTGTTCTCATAGAGCATAATTTTCATTGGTACATAGTTTTGCATTATTTTATAAAATTTGTAATCATAAGAGCACTTGCATTGTTTCTGGTAGTCCCTTCTGTATGTAATGCTTTGATGAATATTTTTGCTCATTAATTAATTTTTCAAATATATTTTGATTGCTACCATGTGCCTCTCTCTGATGTATGCCTGGAATACATCAGGTAGCAAGATAAACACAGCATAAATCTTTGAGAACAAAGGGGGAAAAGGAAACTTTGGGGTATATATTATGTATGTCTTGATTATGGTGGTGGTTTCATGGGTATGTTTGTATGTCAAAATTTAACAAATTTTATACTTTTAGTATGTGTGATTTATTGTATTTTATTTATACCTCTATGAAAGTCAAAAAGTGAAAATATTTGTTGCTTAGTCATGTGTGACTCTTTGTGACCCACCAGACTATAGCCCACCAGACTCCTCTGTCCATGGAATTTTCCAGGCAAGAATACTGGAGTGGATTGCCATTCCCTTTTCCAGGGGATCTTCCCAACCCAGGGACCAAACTCAGGATTCCCACACTGCAGGCAGATTCTTTACCGTCTGTGGCACCTTACCTCTATAAAGCTGTTAAATGGCAAAATAAATCTTTAGGAAAGAAGATAATTTTCCTAAGTATATTTAAACATTATGGGAAATATCTGAGAAAGGTAGTATCTGAGAAGATTGAGCCAAAAATCTACTATAAATTAGTGGTATCTAAGGAGCCAAGAGGTTTCTACTGAAAAGTCAAATGGAAGGAAGACTGAAAATTGTCCAATATTTGACTTAGTGCATAGAGCTATACTTTCTTATTATTATTGTCACAAAATTACCAAACATGGTGACTTAGAGCAACACAAGTTTATTCTTTTTTAATTTTAGAGACTATAGCCTTGAATTAAACTTCACTGGGTTAAAATGAATGTGTCAGTGGGCCTGATTCTTTCTGAAAGTTTTGGAGGGAATGACTGTGTTTCCTTGCCTCTTCTGGAATCTAGAGAAGGGCTCCATTTCTTGCTCATGACAGTTTCTCAAATCACTCCAAATCTCCCATTGCTTACTTCATCCTCTCTGCTGCTACTGACCTGTAGTAGTTTCTCCCTCTGCCTTGATCTTATACGGATACTTCTGATACAGCATTTGCCCCCTCCCCTCCATTACCCCCGAATAATCCAGGTGATTCTCCTAGTCTTAAAATAGTTTCTGTTATCACATTGGTCAAGTCCCTTTTGCCATCTAAGGTGATATATTCACAGAATCCTAGGATTAGGACATGAACATCTTGTGGGCAGATGGAGGGGGGGGATATTCTTTAGCCTACCATGGAGGTTATTGCAGAAATATTAAATAATGTTTTGCAAGTTAAAGAGAGTTGGGAAGTGAGTGCGAGGTGAGAACAATGGAGGCAGTGAGTATGAATTATTTTGTAAGAATGTTATTGTAAATGAAGAAGAGAGAGAAATTGGAAGTGAAAAGATAAATGGGTCAGGAGAAGAATTTGATTATAGTTGGAAAAATTGAACATGTTTAAATGCTGATGGGAAAGTCTGAAGGGCAGTAGAGGGTGAAGATGGAAGAAAGAGATAACAGGTGTTCAAGTTTTCTGAGAACGCCAAGGGGCTGCTGTGAGGAGCCATGAAGGACTGGACATCTCCATTTACTTAAAAGCATTTGTGAAAAGATTTGGGGGTAGAATACTAAAACCGTGGAAGACAGTTTCTTTTTTTCCAATTTATTATGTATTAATTTTGAAAGATATTATGTAACTCTTTATGGTTAGTTTTTAAATTCAAGTTATTCTACTGTTTCCTCTCTAAGAAAATATTAAAACCCTCAAACTGTGTTTCCTAGAAACTTAAAAGGAACAACAAAATTGCTGCTGAAGAAAGCTGTAGCTTTGTAGATCTGCATGATTGCTTTCCCTCATATTTTGAATTTCAATTTTTTTCTAACTTTGCATTGGCTTGAATTTTTTGTCAGACTTTACTAAACTGAACTATCAAGTGAACTGCACTGAATGTGTTATTGATCCCTAAGGTTTACTCTTAACATTTCACATCACTATTTTTTCTCCCCCTCTTCCCATTGTCATTTCTGTACATCCCAAATACAACAGATCATGGCTTCCACTGGGATCTCCAGGTAGAGCATTTCCAAGGTTTCCTATAATTGGCGTCTGCTATGCCTGCTCACTGAACATTATGTAAATGATGGCAGGGACCAAGAACCCAAAGGTGTGTGTGTGTGTGATTCTGTATGAATGGAGTGTGTGAGTGAATGTGACTGTGTGAATGATCTTTGTGTGTATGTTGATGTAAAGGGGATAACTGAAAGATTGTAGTAACAACTTTCAAATCAGTATCCTCCTTAACCTGTCTAGTGTAGTGATAAAATTTTCAGTTTGTAATACAATTTTATACATTTATTTGGCATTTATTGTTTAAAAGATGTATAGTTCTAGCAGCTGTTAAGGAAAATAGTTCTGTTCTTGAAAAGTAGAAAACCTATCGGGAGAGCGATTGAAAAAAGGGGGAAGAGCTAAGTAACTGGAAATAGAAGGAAATATGATCGTGGCCTAGGGCCTGTTTTAGATTGCACAGTCAAAGATGGCCTCTCTGAGGAGGTTCCTGTTTAAGCTAAACCCTGAATATCAGTTATCCAACCAGGATGCTGAATCGAAGGTTATATGTCATTAAGGATATTAGTATTATGGCATTTTAGAGAAGATAGCAATCTGATTTCGTTGTGGGATCCAGAAAGTTTTCGGTTAAGATGAGGAATGTCAGAAAGATAGAGCAGAGGAATAAACGTATCTGTGGGAACAAACTAAATGATGGCACGCACGGAGAGAAACAGAGGGGAACAGAGGGGCGAGTTCATGAAATAGAAACAGCTTCAACTTGGCTGCAGCTGAGAGAAGAGTTTTGTGAAAAACAGTGGAAAAGTTGCTTGAGATCATATTGCGTAGGCTCTTAAACAGTTGTGTGGAGAATCTGTGTTTAAAAATTCAAATGTAGCAGCATTAAAAGTCCAAAAGAAGGACACAATTGAAAGTATAATAATGAGAGCTGCCGTTTGTTGAAGCTACTGTGTGCCAAGTACTTCATATATAGTATCCCTTTTTATATACTCCTCATAAAGTTGTCGAAGTTTATTATTACAGATGAGTTAACCTGATGCTCAGTGATGGGAATTAATCTGCCTGTAAGTCATCATACAAGAAAGGATTTGAACTGAGGTAGAAAAACACCTCAAATTATGAGGTCTAGTAAGCCATGCCATGTGGGGCCACCCAAGATGGACAGGTCATGGTGGAGAGGTCTGACAGAATGTGGTCCACTGGAGAAGGGCATGGCAAACCACTTCAGTATTCTTGCCTTGAGAACCCCATGAACAGTATGAAAAGGCAAAAAATAGGACACTGAAAGATGGACTCCCCAGGTCAGTAAGTGCCCAATATGCTACTGGAGATCAGTGGAGAAATAACTCCAGAAAGAATGATGGGATGGAGCCAAAGCAAAAACGATACCCAGCTGTGGATGTGGCTGGTGATAGAAGCAAAGTCTGATGCTGTAAAGAGCAATATTGCTTAGGAACCTGGAATGTTAGGGCCATGAATCAAGGTAAATTGGAAGTGGTCAAACAGGAGATGGCAAGAGTGAACATTGACATTCTAGGAATCAGCGAACTAAGATATACTGGAATGGGTGAATTTAACTCAGATGACCATTATATCTACTACTGTGGGCAAGAATTCCTTAGAAGAAATGGAGTAGCCATCATGGTCAACAAAAGAGTCCGAAATGCAGTACTTGGATGCAATCTCAAAAACGATAGAATGATCTCTGTTTGTTTCCAAGGGAAACCATTCAATATCATGGTAATCCAAGTCTATGCCTCGACCAGTAATGCTGAAGAAGTTGAAGTTGAACAGTTCTATGAAGACCTACAAGACCTTCTAGAACTAACACCCAAAAAAGATGTCCTTTTCATTATAGGGGACTGGAATGCAAAAGTAGGAAGTCAAGAAACACCTGGTGTAACAGGCAAATTTGGCCTTGGAGCACAGAATGAAGCAGGACAAAGGCTAATAGAGTTTTGCCAAGAGAACGCACTGGTCATAGCAAACACCCTCTTCCAACAACAAAAGAGAAGACTCTACACGTGGACATCACCAGATGGTCAACACCGAAATCAGATTGATTATATTCTTTGCAGCCAAAGATGGAGAAGCTCTATACAGTCAGCAAAAACGAGACCGGGATCAGACTGTGGCTCAAATCATGATCTCCTTAATGCCAAATTCATACTGAAATTGAAGAAGGTAGGGAAAACCACTAGTCCATTCAGGTATGACCTAGATCAAATCCCTTATGAGTGTACAGTAGAAGTGACAAATAGATTTAAGGGACTAGATCTGATAGACAGAGTGCCTGATGAACTACGGAGAGAGGTTCATGACATTGTACAGGAGACAGGGATCAAGACCATCCCCGTGGAAAAGAAATGCAAAAAAGCAAAATGTCTGTCTGAGGAGGCCTTACAGATAGCTGGGAAGAGAAGAGAAGTGAAAAGCAAAGGAGAAAAGGAAAGATATTCCCATCTGAATGCAGAGTTCCAAAGAATAGCAAGGAGAGATAAGAAAGCCTTCCTCAGAGATCAATGCAAAGAAATAGAGGAAAACAACAGATTGGGAAAGACTAGAGATCTCTTCAAGAAAATTAGAGATACCAAAGGAACATTTCATGCAAAGATAGGCTCGATAAAGGACAGAAATGGTATTGGACCTAACAGAAGCTGAAGATATTAAGAAGAGGTGGCAAGAATACACAGAAGAACTGTACAAAAAATATCTTCACGACCCAGATAATCACGATGGTGTGATCACTCACCTAGAGCCAGACATCTGGGAATGTGAAGTCAAGTAGGCCTTAGAAAGCATCACTACGAACAAAGCTAGTGGAGGTGATGGAATTCCAGTTGAGCTATTTCAAATCCTGAAAGATGATGCTGTGAAAGTGCTGCACTCGATATGCCAGCAAATTTGGAAAACTCAGAAGTGGCCACAGGACTGGAAAATGTCAGTTTTCATTCCAATCCCAAAGAAAGGCAATGCCAAAGAATGCTCAAACTGCCGCACAATTGCACTCATCTCACACGCTTGTAAAGTAATGCTCAAAATTCTCCAAGCCAGGCTTCAGCAATACGTGAACTGTGAACTTCCAGATGTTCAAGCTGATTTTAGAAAAGGCAGAAGAACCAGAGATGAAATTGCCAATATCCGCTGGATCATCGAAAAAGCAAGAGAGTTCCAAAAAAACATCTATTTCTGCTTTATTGACTATGCCAAAGCTTTTGACTGTGTGGATCACAATAAACTGTGGAAAATTCTGAAAGAGATGGGAATACCAGACCATCTGACCTGTCTCTTGAGAAACCTGTATGCAGATCAGGAAGCAACAGTTAGAACTGGAAATGGAACAACAGCCTGGTTCCAAATAGGAAAAGGAGTACGTCAAGGCTGTATATTGTCACCCTGCTTATTTAACTCATATGCAGAGTATATCATGAGAAACGCTGGGCTGGGAGAAACACAAGCTCGAATCAAGATTGCCGGGAGAAATATCAATAACGTCAGATATGCAGATGACACCACCCTTATGGCAGAAAGTGAAGAAGAACTAAAGAGTCTCTTGATGAAAGTGAGAGGAGAGTGAAAAAGTTGGCTTAAAGCTCAACGTTCAGAAAACTAAGATCATGGCATCTGGTCCCATCACTTCATGGGAAATAGATGGGGAAACAGTGGCAACAGTGTCAGACTTTATTTAGGGGGGCTCCAAAATCACTGCTGATGATGATTGCAGCCATGAAATTAAAAGAAGCTTACTCCTTGGAAGGAAGTTTATGGCCAACCTAGATAGCATATTTAAAAGCAGAGACATTACTTTGCCAACAATAGTCCATCTAGTCAAGGCTATGGTTTTTCCAGTGGTCATGTATGGGTGTGAGAGTTGGACGGTGAAGAAAGCTGAGTGCCGAGGAATTGATGCTTTTGAACTGTGGTGTTGGAGAAGACTCTCGAGAGTCCCTTGGACTGCAGGGAGATCCAATCAATCCATCCTAAAGGAGATCAATCCTGGGTTTTCATTGGAAGGACTGATGTTGGAGCTGAAACTCCAATACTTTGGCCACCTCATTCGAAGAGTTGACTCACTGGAAAAGACCCTAATGCTGGGTAGGATTGAGGGCAGGAGGAGAAGGGGACGACAGAGGATGAGATGGTTGGATGGCATCACTGACTCGATGGACATGGGTTTGGGTAGACTCAGGGAGTTGGTGATGGACAGAGAGGCCTGGCATGCTGCAATTCATTGGGTCGCAAAGAGTCGAACGTGACTGAGCGACTGAACTGAAATGAACTGATAATGGATGAGGTGTAAGGTGTAAGGGGACATGATTAGGGTCATAGCCAACTGCCCAGAAAAGAGAAGATGTAGTCTTCTCTATAGGCAAAGTCTACAAGCTATAGGATCATATATGATGTATAGAAAAAAGAAAGGAATACATATTTTAGATATTTAATTCAAGAATGCTACCATGGTTGTTATTTCCAATTTTAATGCTTTTCACATTTTTTCCTAGCTATTGTTTTGGCATTTTTACCAAAATATATACTCAGTAGACACAATTTTAAAAATGCATAGTAATAAGAAAGAGGGAAAATTTTCCTAATCTCCTAACACCTATTAATGGTTAACTGCTAATGGTTTGGTACCATTCTGAACTTTCGAAAATATGTGCAGAGATATCTGAAGGATTCTTTTAGAAAAACTTAACATGACTTATTTTACTAATGGTGGAATTTTTCAACCTTTTACTTTTAACATCGAATTATCATTTCCTTTTTGTTTTACTGTATAAACTTCAAACATATTTTACTATCTGTGTAATATTTCATTACCTGGCTTTCCATTACTTTATTTAACCACTTAACTTACTGTTTGCATTTAGATTGTTTCTGGTATATTTTTAAAGGTGGCTGGTATATGCAGTTTTTCTTTTTTTTACACTCATGATTGTATACTTAAAATGGTATCTCAGAAATGGAATTATGAAATCAAAGAATTTGTTCATTAGAAATTGCATGAAACATACTGCCAACCTGTTTTTCAAAGAGTTTTGCTAATTTAAATTCATGTTAGTAATTTTTGAGAAGCACATGTCTCTACACTCTCAAAAGCAAGGACTATTATATGTATAACATTATATTAAAGAGGAAATTTAGGCCAGTGCTTTAAAAAGAATAAATGCCAGTGAGATATAAGTCAGATCACCCTGCAGCAGTTGCAAAAAGTAGGTTCCAAAGACATGGTTAAATGACTCATCAATCTCTTACCATACAGGAAAAAAGAAAGTGAAAAGGATACATGGAGAGAAGATTATTAGGATTTTGATTTTGAGGGAGCTGCTAGTTTGCTGTATATTGGACACATTTTCCAAGTGAGGTAGGGCTAGGGTACCTGCTCCTTACTTTGAATTTTTTAAAGTAAGTTTTCACAGTATCAATGGGAAACTCAGAATTGTGTCCTGTTCTGTTGGAGGACTTAATGGACTAGAGTCTGCTTCCTTTCTGAGAAATCATAAGTTTGAAAAGTCAACTGAGTATTGAAGATGTGGCTCTGCTCTGCGAGTTTGTTGTGGGAACTAGATGGGATGACATAAGAGAATGAGACAAGGTGGTTTTAGGCCAGAGCCTTCGGGCAGGTGTACACACTTCTTCAGAGACAACTCAGAGGTGAGGCTGATTTCTTGGGCTGGTAAGTGAAGGAGGCCCTCAGATGCTGAAAGATGTGTATCTGCAGGCCTTAGTTTTGCAGGAGAAAGAACCCTAGCCTGGGTGTGGATCTTTAAAGCATCAGAAACGGCTGCCAGAAGAAAGGTCGAGCTCTAAAGAAGATTCAGTCATTTGCTAGCACCAGAGAGCCAGACAAATAAAGAGAGTATTTTGGTTACTTCATGCATCTTTCCCCTCCTACCAATGTTTTGGGGTCTTCCCTTTTCATCTATGGGCAGAGCAGGAGCTCACTCCACTCAGCAAATTTATGGAATAATGAGAGATAAAAGAAAAGAGGAGTCTTGTAACTTTGTTTTCATTTGCATTTATTTGGTAATTTGTGAAGTTTAAGATTTTGAATTTAATTAAGCAAACATATTTCTCTATTAAAGTATCAATAACCATAAATATTTTTTTCAGTAGTAGTCTCCTTATTTAATTTTTTAAAAGAAAAAGAAAACATGACTATGGTTTCTCTGATGTCAGTTGGATTATGCAGGAATTCATGACCTTCTGTTCTTTGAACATCCTTCATGCAATAAGCAAAACTTATGATAAAAATAGTTATAAATTTGAATGTTAAATCTTTGTATTCTAATAAAATACATAAAATATTATTTCCTACACTTTCTATTTGATGACTGTGTAGTTTCTGTATGTATATCAAAGTTACATTTCATCCCAGTTATAGCAAAAAAAGCAGATTGCTATTAGAAGAGTGAGTGGTGGTATAGGAATCAGGCAGTGTGGTGTAACAGAAAATGCACCAAAATTTAACTGCAGAACATCATTCAGTTCAGCCCCAATTTGTCTATGACTAATTATGTGACATTGGAAGAGTAATTTAATCTTAGGTTTCAAATATATGAAAACAGAGAGAGTTGTGGTATAGTATAAGACAAGACAGTGTGTATGAGGCAAAATGGAGTATTTTGTCTCTTGGCTTCCTACTCCCCCCTTCCCACCACACTCCCCTCTTCACATTTACTCCTGTTTGTAGGGAGGGTGTCCTTAGTAAGTCACAGACAGATAATTTGTCAGCATGAAAGCATCAAAGACATTCTAAAATAGACAGTCAATATGAGCAAGAGAAAAATCTGTTGATATTTCTTTCTGAAGCACCTTAGTAGGATCAGCTGGGGAAATCTTTCAAATTTTCAGTCCCCCCAAACTTAATACATTACCAGCAAGAAAAATAAACAATGATTTCCTAAATGTGAACACTCTCTTGCCGCTCTCCTCCACCTACCACATGGAAAGCAATGTGGAACTAATAATTATTTCTTCAGCAGTGCAAATTACCTTTGCCTTTTATTCCCATCCTACCTTAAACACAGGGTTCCCTTTCATGTTATAGCCAGAAGGGTTAGCTTGTTAAAAACTTGTCCCCCCATTCTCCAAAGTGCCATTCAGGGATCCACTCGTGCGCCTCTCATTAATTACAAAGACCTGTGTCTAAAGGAGTGTGCAAAACCCTAGAGAGTGTAAAGATTCAAAGTGTTATTGAGGCCAAACCATCTTATCTATAGGTGAGCCTTCTGGGTCATGGTAGATTCACCCTGATGAAATAAAATGTAGAATTTTCCAAGTGCCTGGGCCTCCTGTGCAATCACTGAATGCAAAGCTTAGATCACCTCCTCCATACTGAATACAAATTACCCAATAAAACAAATAAAAGCTCTCCAAGGCTATATCATACATCATATAAATTGTTTAGCTTCATTCAAAAAACAAGTATTATGTGGATAAAGTAGCAAAGTTAAATATCTGCATTTATAAAATTTAGAAGTAATTGTTTAAAATCAAATTGCAAATTAATTCCTTTTCTCCTTTCAAAAGCTACTTCACAAAATTAAAAGTACACCTCAGAAGCCAAATATGTGTCCATTTTCTGTGTGTAACTTTCATGTGTATATAGCTTTCAGTAATGTAGTTATATAGGTATCAGGAAGCTAAAGAAAACATTTCTATTAACTTAGGTATTGCAGAACTACAAGGGATGGCTTATTCAGACCCTTGATTAAAACAATGCTTCCAGGTTTGAGGATTTTTATCCTCTACTGGAGAACTGAAAAAAACCCTGTAATTTAGTTATGCAACATTACTCAGTTTAACTGGCACTTTATGTTCTCCATGTTCAAACACAAATGGGGAAAGAACATTCCTCATCCATCGGAGGACACGGACTGTATTTTGTTAGGATAGTCATCTTGTTATGTCCCATTCAGCTCAGCCCCATTAAGTTTTTGGGCCTAGAATTGCTGCCTGCTGCCAGGATTAATATCTCAGTATTTTTCCCCCTTAGTTTATGGTTACTTTTCAAGAATTAAATGATCATTCACAAAGTTGGCTTCAGTTTATGAGCTGTTAAACCTATGGTAGATATGATATAGCAAAAGGGAAAGCAGAAAAGTTATTAGTAGCAACTTTGCAGATATCTTCTGGTCCCTTTTTTTTTTTCTTTAAGCCTGAAGATCCATATTCTTTCCTAAGCCTTCCTTCCTCCTCTGTGATTCCAGGTTTTATATCAACATGAATCAGGCCTCCCCAGGTAGTAAAAGGAAGCTTATCCAATAACCATCAATATTTCTTCCTCTAAAATGGTAGTTTCTCATATATGTTAATTTTCTCTTTTTCCCACTCCAGTCATATTTATTCTCCGAGAAAGGTAAAATACTATATGCCACGATAATAAATTCTAGATAAATGAACAAATGTAATGAAAAAGGTTTTTTTTTTTTTTGGTACGTAAGATTCTCTATATGACTGTTGATATAATGTGTCAGATTGACAGCTCTGGAAGTTAAAATCTGTTGTCTACAGAATGTATCAGCAATCGATGGGAACAGGAATCGTCATCATCAGCAACCAGTATTTGTTGAACTACACAGTATTTCTTGACCTATCAGCTAGTTCAGACATAAAGTTCTTCATTGAGTTAACTCTCCACACTCAAAGTATGGTTGCATTAAATGGAAATTTATGAGTGAATATTTGAATTACCATAGGTGCCCAAAATGTGTAATTTGTTTGCTTTCCTGCTGGTCATGTGCTTTGCCAGTTTCTAATTTTTAGTGGGGTTAGGAAACTATTGTTTTTTTCTCAGTTCAGTTCATTTCAGTTCTGTCACTCAGTCGTGTCCAACTCTTCGCGACCCCATGGACTGCAGCACGCCAGGCCTCCCTGTCCATAACCAACTCCCAGAGTTTACTCAAACTCATGTCCACTGAGTCGGTGATGCCATCAGACCATCCCATCCTGTTGTCCCCTTGTCCTCCTGCCTTCAATCTTTCCCAGCATCAGGGTCTTTTCAGATGAGTCAGTTCTTTGCATCAGGTGGCCACAGTATTGGAGTTTCAGCTTCAACATCAGTCCTTCCAATGAATATTCAGGACTGATTTCCTTTAGGATGGACTGGTTGGATCTCGTTGCACTCCAAGGGAGTCTTCTCCAACACCACAGTTCAAAAGCATCAATTCTTCGGCAGTCAGCTTTCTTTATACTCCAACTCTCACATCCGTACATGACTACTGGGAAAACTATAGCCTTGACTAGATGGACCTTTGTTGGCAAAGTAATGTCTCTGCTTTTTAATATGCTCTCTAGGTTGGTCATAACTTTTCTTCAAAAGAGTAAGTGTCTTTTAATTTCATGGCTGCAGTCACTATCTGCAGTGATTTTGGAGCCCCCCCAAATTAAATCTGCCACTCTTTCCACTGTTTCAGGGAACTACCGTACTCTGATGACTCTGATGATACTTGCCTGCTGTGTCATTCGCAAATGCAAATAGATGCTTTAAAAAAAAAAAGAAACAAGCCAAACCTGCTCTGTTACACCTTCATCTGAAACAGAATAAGTGTGAAGCACACAAAATTTTTTTCAAAGGATAAATTTACCATGTTTACTATGTGTAAATAAGGTACATAACTGAAGACTTTTTTCCCTTTTCTACACATGGTTTACACTTGGTTTCCTTAAAAGACTGTCTCTATTTCTCTCTCCCTCTTTTTTAAAATTCAAATTGAGTTAAGGCCTGCAAATTGGGGAAGAGTTTGAGAAAAAAACAGTAAAAAATTAAGCATGTAATTACAAATCCTGTTAAAATCTAAGAACCTCATTATCCATTGCCTTTTTAAAACTCACCCCTAGTTTCCAGCTCATTGATATTTCCAAACCTTCTGTCATAGCCAATTCCCACACCATACTCCTGTCTCAGCACTTGTCTGCTCCTGAGCCAGTGGCCTTCCTCCTTTTCTTTTTTTTTTTGGTACCACTATAACATATTCATATATTCCACTATAGGGAAATCGGTTGTTTGCATATGTTTCTCCCATTAGACTGAGAGTTTATTGAAGGAAGGGTCTCAGTTGGTGGCATCTTTGTAAACTCATCCTTGTCGCCTCACTCTGGACCTGGCACACTCTGGACCCTCAGTCAATATGCATAGAGTAAATATATGTCTTATGACAACATCTGTTCCTTCCAGTCATTACTGCCACTCATATTTCATCCTGTGCTTACTTGCTGGACAAACTCTACAACTTCGGATTGTTTTGAGGAATATCTTAAAAGTTTTCTCTGTACTGATCTTTTCAGGTCTTGGGTGCACTGGACCTAAATCTCTTAAATAAGCAAATAGTTTTCGGGGAAGCAGGCGACCATCCAGCCCTCACTGGCAGAATCTAAACTTCCCTAATGAGGGCTGGATGCTATTCTGAGCCAAGAACCCTGTCTGTCTGTTTCTGTTTAGCAGCAAAGTCCTTAATCTTCATCGTTCTCAAACCCCCACTTGTTTTCCAATTTTTCTCACATTCTTGACATAAGCCAAATAAAGTAGTTCCATTTCCTGTCCATTTTAATATCATATTTTTACAGGATCCTTGTGAATATCAGATTTTTCTGCATCTTTCCCACTAGCTAAACCATTCTTTCCGCCTTCAATCTGTAGAGAAAAATCTTGCCCCACTGGCTTTTGATTCTGATTAAGAGTAGCCTTCTCTGTCACAGAGAACTGATAGTTTGGGTCAGTAGAAGGATGAGTACACAAATAACCATACTGCTGTTCTGATAAGTGCAGGGTGTGAAATATGTCCAAGGGCCAAGGAATATAGAGGAAAGAGAGATAATCTCTGCTTGGAGGTGACAGTCTCTAGAGTGTATCAGACAAACCACAGGGCCAAGGTCATTTCAGAAAAGTCTGCAGCACATGGAAAGACCTAGAAGCAGGACAGAGCATGGCATGGAGAAGTGGTAGAAGTCCTGTGTCTCTGAAGCATATAGTATAACTTTGGAAGTTGTGGGAGATATGGTTACAGCATTGAAAGGGGTTCAACATGAGAAAGATGGCACAATTAGATGGCCATTTTAGAAAGCTAATCCCAGCATCAAGGTAAAACCTAAATTAAAAGCAATGAGAATCATCAGTAAATCCGAGTGTTCTAAAGTGAACATTAAGACATTTAAAGATAGACTAATAGAATCACAGAGTTAAGGGGTTAAGCATTATCCTGGAAATGCCCTGGAAAAAGGAAATTATTTTAAAGGGTTACTAATTGTGAGGATGGGTAAGAACTCTAAGGAATAGCTGTGCATAGTAATGGAGATGTTGGAAAGTTGAATATTGAGCACTCAGTCATGTGTACAAAATTGAGAATCCTCTGGTTGTATGTGTATAATAAAAGGCTTGCAGAATTGAATAATGTACATGAGCATCTGTGACGTACTCTGAGCTGTGCTGCATGTTGATACACATGAAGAGTAGAGAAGAAGAAAAACTCCCTGATTTTCAGGGGTTGGGGTCTTAATATAAAACTAAAACAAGTTGCAAGTAAGTTCTGAATTTCAGGTTTTGATATTGTGGGACTTCAGAAGTAAGTTAGATCAATGTCTTCATACCAAATGTATAGAGTTGGGAGGAAGTGAGTGTATAGCATTTAAACTCAGGGGATCATAGGAGTGAAATTAGAGAGAAAGGATGGAGCCTAATTCACTTGTAGAATTGGAGACTGGCTGGAACATAATTAGTTTAAAATCAACTGAATGTGTTAAGGAATAATAAGAAAAATTTTGCATAAATGCAGTGGAAACAGATCACAGAGACGAATGTCCTCAGCACTCAAACAAGGAGATTAAATGGTGGAGTTGCACATTGGGAAGCCCTAAAGCTTTTGCCCGTCACGGCACAAGGGAACGACATAATGAAGGTGTTGCAGGAACACCGGTCTGGGAGAGACATGCACGATGGAGTCATGGAAGACCCAGGGTAGCTTCCAGAAAGAGTTCTACTGCTGCTAAGTCACTTAAGTTGTTTCCGACCCTTTGCAACCCCATGGACTGTAACCCACCAGGCTCCTCTGTTCATGAGCTTCTCCAGGCAAGAATACCGGAGTGGGTTGCCATTTCCTTCTCCAGGGGATCTTCCAGAAAGAGTTACCAATCACCCAATTGTCTTGGCAACATGAGACCTCTCTGTGTTTCCTTTTGTGCTCTTCTTGGGAGCATTACACATACTTTCTGCATAATATAATCCAAAAAGACAAAGAAAAAAAACCTCTTGCTAGAGAAACCTCCTCGTTGTGGAGGCTGTAAACCTCTTTTATTTGTTCGTTTTGTTTTGTTTTCTGGAAATTTGGCTAAATCTGCAGATTGACATAGCAAATCCTGCTATCCTTCTGTTCTAACCCATACTGTAACTACAGACAACTGAGGCTGATTTCAACGTTAGAAAAGTGAGGCCTGCCGATTAGTTCGACCTTTTAATACTTGGCTTTCATATAACAGTTTTTCAAGCTTCATTTAGTTGCTACTAAAGAGCCCACTGTTGCTATAATACATATGGAAAAATGATTCTAGTCAGGCACTCTAAATCCCTTGAGTAAATATGTATACTGGAAAGAAGAAACACATTAGGTCTGGTACTAGTTTGAGGCCTGGCAAACAAAAGACTGAACTTCTAGTTTTAAAAAATGAATTGAATTCTGGAGATGCAAACTCGGTGGCGGCATCGCCATGACCGGCTGCTGTTGGCGAGCCGAAACGCAGTTCTGATAACACTGTGTTCATATGGACCAGGTCTGTGAATTAGGAAGGAAAACGGAGGAGCAAAGCCAAAGAGGCAATTACTGTCAATTACACCCCAAAGGCTGTATGTGGAAAACATTAGTAAATCATTGTAAAGAGCTGGGCAACTGCCATTTAAGTGGAAAACTTTTATATCAGAAGCAGCAAACCAGAAGCAGGTGGTCTGAATCTGCTTGGGTGTGTGTTTTATTTGGCCTTGGCATTTTAAAACCAGCATAAACTTGTCTGCTTTATGTATGGCCTATGTTCTCTGCTTCTCCACGTTCCCATCACTCTCTACTGTCTTATACTCATCACCTTCCATTTTTTTTACACACCTGATGTTATTCAAGTTTGTGACACCTGGAATATTTTGTTTGTTTGCTTTTTCCTTATAGCAGTGTTGTAGTAGAAAAACTTTGGCGGCAAAAGACTTGAGATGAAATTTAAATTAAATAATTTGTTAACTGTGCAAGGCATCTCTGTAAACGTCATTGTTCTCATCTTTAAAAGAAGAGGCTAAAAATCACACTATCTGCTACGCTTATCCCATAGGCTAATTCAGACTAAATGTGAAATTACAAGTAAGATAGAGTAGGAGGATACTTTTCACCCTCAGTGTGGTATAGGTAGCTATTGTTCTGTTGAAAAGGAAGAACTTTGTTTCTTGAATCTTTTAATTCACATACATTTCACAATGATTATAACTAACTTTGGGAATCATTAGTCGGGGCTCTTTCAAGTTTCTGCTCTATGTATACCATTAGATCTCAAACTTGACCACACAATGGAGTAAATGGTGCTTTATAAATACTTGTGACTGAGTCACTTCCCCACCAATTCTGACTAAATGATCTAGGAGTGATCTGGGCTCTGGAGTTGAGGCTGTTTTGTTTTGTTTTTTACACTCCTTGGATGATTATAATGAGCATTCAAAGCTTGAGAACCATGACTTACACTGATTCAGTAAAACATCACTTAAAAAAAGAAAACATCACTGAACTATAAAATTTTTCCAAAGCAGATTTTATCATGTTCAGACTATTTTGTAGTAAAACAAATTGCTAGTTATTCCATCTTTCAGTTCAGTGATTCTCAAAGTGTGGGCAGTATTAGTACCACCTGATACGATAAACTAACTAAAGGTCCCCCAAAGATGTCCTAATCCCCAGAACTGGTAAATGTTATTTTACATGGTTTTGAAGGTGTAATTAAGTGACACCTTCAGATGAGGACAATAGCCTGGATTACCTGGGTGAGCCCAATGTAATCAAAGGAGCGCCTTCTAAGAGAAGGCAGACGAGCTCAAGTCAGAGAAAGCGTGTAAGGACTGAAGTGGGAGTCAGAGAGAAGTGAAGAGTCACTGCTAGAAGTGTTGCCGGCTTTGAAGATGGAGAAAGGGGCTGTAAGGCAAGGGATATAGGAGGCTTTTAGGAGATGAAAAAGGTAAGGAAATGGATCCACTCCCCTAAGCAAATCTGTCAACACAGATTTTAGGCCTTTAAGACCCAATTTCAAATTTCTGACCTCCCAAATAGTAAGATAAAATCAGTTTTGTTTTTAGCCACCAAGTTTGTGGTGATTTTTAAATAGAAGCAATAGGAAACTGATAACCTGGGAATTCATTAAAAATATGAATTATCAAAGCGTCTCCTGGACCTACCATATCAGGATGTCTAGAGGATACATTCAGTAATTCAGGCTTTCATGAACCAGGTGATTCTGATGCACAGTAAATTTGCAAATTGTTGCTTTATATTATGGTGTTTAATTAAGTTTCTTTTATTTCTAAAATATGTGGTTTGAACAGCTTTGGAGTGGAAGAGTATATACAAACACTCAATTTGATTATAGAAAGTTTTATATCAGGAAATATATTAAAAATAATCCTTTAAAGAAGGCATTTAAAGTGAAGATAGTTTGGGGAAGACTCTCAGCGTCTGCCATGATTGCTGGGCTTGTAAAAATGTGTGTTTTAAGAGAATTCTGATCTTTAGTACAGAAATTACAGACTTCAACTTAACACATCCTTATTTGGTGAGCACACAGTTGATAATATCAGTCAGCATCCCTTCTTGTTATAGGAGGCTTTGAGGAAGAGTCAAAGTCAATGTAGGAATCCCAAATCCTCTCTTCTTTTCAGTTTCAGAGCTATTCTCACAAGAAGTTTAATTTGAACCTGAAGTGGAACAGCTAGCATATATTCACATGCTCTAAATGTCCATGCATTGTCAGAGAAAGTGAAGGAGAGGGCAAGAATTTACATTTTAACAAAATGTTTGTAATTTCAAAATACGTTGATTGACTACCGCCCAGTGAGTGAAAACCATATGCAATTGGTAAACGTGGAAATACTCTGCTGCTTTGATTCTCATAATGAAAACTTCAAGCAGTCCCACATCTGTTCCTTTAGGTCTATCTAATCCCATTGTGTCTGTTTAAACTGTTGGCAAGTATGCACATGGTTTTGAAGACTAGGCGCCTCTCTGTGGGGAGCAGCATAGAGAGTACTGATTTATATCCCTAAGGTTTCTGATGTACTGAAAGCCAAAAATTTCCACTTTGACATTGAATGGTGACTAGTTTAGCTACTATGATATTACCAATCTGGCAGCTCTTGAAGCTGTCTGTATGTGAACTTTTCATTTGACCCAACTGGGTATTCTACATTTGTCACTTGAACCTAAGAACAATCTTCTAAAAACATCGAAGTCACTTCTGTTATTTATAGCATGGCTGGTAATTTCTTCGTCAAACTACTTAACTGTATTTTATCATACTTTAAAAAATATGGTGTGAGGATCTAAAGTTCAAGGAAGTATAACAGTCGGTTGAAAAATACTCACCAGACAAGTAATCATACAGTCTTGTGTCACCTGACATGTAGTGAACAAGCTGATGAATGAGTCAGGATTTAAATGGTAATTATCATTCATCATTATAATAGACTTATTAATTCATAAATTCTTGGTAAGCCAATTTTCTATAAAAAGGTTAATAATAAAAGTGGAAAAGAAAAAAAATAGCCTCAAAGTGATAAAAAATGTAAGAGCTAAAATATCTTTACTGCCACATATCTCTCCTAATTATCCAGTAGTTTTATATTAAAATGTTTCTTAATACAAGACTGTATTTTCTCAGTATTTTGAAAGAACAAAAATACAATTTATTTTATTACTCATTCCCTCATATCCCCATAAGAACCAACATAAATATAATAATGAAACTGAGATAATATTTGAATACTCTAAGTTAATCCCAAGTAAACTAAGATGGTTTTAAACAGTGATTCTTATTATTAGTAAATGCCAAAGTATCACATTTCAAGTTGTTTACCGGACTAAATCTTACATTCTACACAACAGCAGTATACATATATCTGCTTCAGATGTATGTGTATAAAAATGACAAATTGAACCAAACATAAGATGATTAAGTCTTCTTTAGTTTGAAAATACCAATCAGCCATCTTGTAATCAATCAACTGGTAAAAAACATTTTATCAAAATTATACTCTCTGTCCCTTAATGGAGCTACAAAAGGAAAAGAAACAACTTCAGAAAAATAAAGTCAGCTCTAAAAGTTTAACTCTAATAGGCCAAAGATAAAAGTTCTTGAAATTATTTCTTGAAACTCTTTAAACAATCATTTAAAATTGTTAGTATTGATTATATTCAGGGAAGTAAGACTATTATTCTATTTGCATAACTTTTGTTCTCAGTTTGGAACATAAGCAACCAAATACCATGAATAATAATTTTTATTATAATCTTGTTTTCCTGGAGATAGATGGCACAAGAATGGGGTATCAACCATGTCAAATTGAAGTAAGCAGGAGTAAGATAAATCAAAATCCTTAAGTTCAGTCAACTAGAGAGTCAGAATATGATATTCTACTGGACAAATTTGTATCCAGTTTGTTTGGGAAGTTCTTGATCATCAAAATAGAGCATTTCCCTTTAAGTTGGCAACACAATTTGAGGAAGAAAGATAACATTGTTTACTGTAAAACTGAAAGCATAAAGATTGTATGAGATCACATGTATAGGTACAGATATGTAAACTCTAATGGGGTTTCAGATAACAGAATAATTGTTCTATGAATTTAAAAAGTTTTCCTTTATATTCAGTGAAAGTTACTAATATAGTACAGATCCAAATCTCTAAGTCATAGGCAGATAACCTGCTGCTAACATTAGTGATTGGAATTTTGTTTAAACAATAGCTGTGTAATTAGGACCACATTGCCTGACATATGTTTGGCACACACAGCTTCCAAGGTTTCATACACCTTGGAAAGAAAGAAGGAAACATCTGACCCAAGCTCACAATAGCCAAAAACAACATGGAACAATAAGACTGTCCCCCCTGCCTCCCTTCTTTCCTTCTGTTCTTTCATCTGGTTTTGTTGGTTTAATGTTGGAGAATATGTGTGTTAGGTAAACTCTCTGATGTCTTGCCTTGAGGCTTATTTTATGTTTCTAAAACCGAATAATGGAATGGCATGTCAGACTTCAGTGGAGAATTTTCCTTTGTGATCAGAGTTCTGACTAGATTGGTTACACCATTGTAGTAGTATCTTATTAGAAAAATTAAACAGATCATCCATATCTTTCCCCCGACTCTTCCATTCTTCTCACTTAGTGGGCAAGAGTAGAATTTCCTGAAGAAGGATGCTCTCTGTCAGACAGAAAACCCAAAGCCCAACCAAATTAAATGAATAAATAGATTAGTTAATTAAAAATAAGGAAATAAGTCAAAGGCTCAACATTACTGCTGTATCACAGACTGCCATCCAATCTTCAACATCAGACTGTGCCTGGGGAATCTCAACCCCCTTTTAGGTGGCTTCTGCAACAGCTTCTTCAATAACACTCAGCCTGACTTTTAAGTGTTATGTGGCTGTTTAGAGACTGAAAAGCCATCAACCTGTAAAAATTTGTGTTATTGCTGAGACTCTGGAGGACTAAGCTGCGCTTGATAATAAACTCAAGTTGTATGAGAACTGGAACATTATAGACAGAACAGTGTAATACGTAAGTCTTAATTTATTTGAATCAACACATATATGATTATTAACAACATAGCTTCTTTAGTGAGTGTTACTTTGTTCCTATAAACATTCTGTAGACCTCTGGAATCATTCTCATGTAGAAAGTACATAGGTGTGATGTACAAAGATTGTTTGTGCTGGTGTTGAGACTGTTTACCTATTACTTATTCTCATCACATTTTCCACGTACATTTTTGTAGACATAAATGTAAATTTCATGTTTTCTCAAAATTGTCAAAGTTTATATATTATTTCTTCATACAGTTTCCAATTTCAGGTGTTTCCAATTTTTTTAAAAAGGGACTTTGTTATTTATTTGTTCAACTCAGACCCTGAGAAAGATCTGAAAGTTCTGAGTGCTGGGTGTGTGTGTCTATGTGTGTAGAGTAACAGAAGTGCTGACCAAGAGAGGGAAAGGCATTTGCACTGCAAGCTCAATTCCCAGGATTCTGCCTTCCGTCTAGAGACTGAAGCAATCAATCATGACTGACATGATGAGATGCAAAGAGTTGAAGATGGCAGGACATGATCACCTACAGAAACTGTTACATTTATCCCATCTGTAACTCATTCATTGTTGCTCCAGTTTTTTCTAACATTCTCCCACTCACCTCTGAGAAATTGGCAGAAGATTTGGATGGGTTTATTTTTATGACCTCGTGGTTTCATTCTATTCAATATTTGGGGGGAAATACCAACTCTCATGCTGACTTCTTTCATTAAATATATATTTTAAAAATATACATAGTCTGAAAACTGAGAATTATATATTTATCTAACTAGTTGATTTAGTGCATAAGATACCTAATCTCCTAGCATTTAACAGCCAGGCACCCCATCAGGTTCCTTGGAAAAGAGAGCTTGCTTATCATGGTAACAATGAAACATTGTTTCTAGGATAGATTTCCTCTCATCTGCCAGCATAGCACATGAAATCCCAAACTAAACTGTTGGGACACCTCTCCTCCAAGTTCCCTCACTATTAGTCACTTCTTTCTGGGCTGACTTTTGAGGTCCTTATGAAAAAGTAAAACCTGAGTGCCCACTCTCCAACCTAGTTTTTACTATCTTCCTGGAGGAAATCAAACGGATAATGAATTCTTCCATTACCAAAGGAATTTCAGTGTCCTGGAAGAAAATGGAGTCTCAAGATAGCGAGAAATGGACAAACATCCCTCAGGTTTTGTTTTTTGCTCACAATGATCTCCCTTTGCCTTAATACGTACATTAGGTAGTATGTATTATGGAAAATTGAAGCATTTATTTGAAATTTACAGCACTGCCTTTATACCTAACGGTATTTTATATATACTTTATGTTTTGGCAAACAGTATTTAAGCATTTCCCTGTAAAAGGCCACTTCTTTTTTTTTTTCTCTTTATGCCTTCACAGCTCATAATGTTTCTATTTTTCTTTCTCTGTAAGACATACAAACTTACACACACATGCACATTCATGCATGGCATACTCATTGAAGCAGATATGGCACATAAAAAAGTGGTACACTAAAGAACACAGTATGTACAATTAAATGCATATTATATGTGAATTATCTTATAATGAACATTTCTGACCTTTAAAATTTTACATTAAAAACTCCTGGTTAGAATATTGGCTCCTTCCTTGCAGGCAAGAATTATTTGCATATTCACCACCGTATTCCCAATTATTGGAACATAGTAGGCACACATTATTTGTTAAATAAATTAGAAATACACCTTTAACCCTAAAACTTAAGCAAACAAAAAAAGATAATTTATAATTAAAAAAACCTATGGTTTGTGATCAGTCATTCATGAAGAGTAAATAATGTTGATTCAAAGGAAATACAAGTTCTCATGTGGTTTCCTGACAGTTTTTCAACCTTGACAATTTTTAAACAGACATTTGGTTTAACGTTGAGAAACCAGAATTCAATGTAGCATTTCCTTTTGCAGGGAAATGGTGTTCTTGCAGATCTGATAAGAAGCTGGCTCACAGGTGTATCTATATCTGTTGTACAGATACTGAAATATTTCCATGCTGGCTGATAACTGCTCAGCCCTCAAGTACCTTGTGTAGCCCCATGTGTTTCATTCTCCTTAAGAATTCCCTAGACCTTCCTGCAATCCCACAGAGAAAGGATTAGTGCCCTGCATTAGCAGGGGACCTCCTGCATTGTGGCCAGGGATCATTCAGATTGACCAGTGCCTCTGCTGTACAGCTTGCTGAGTATTTTGAATATCATTTTTGTCTTCCTGTTAGAGTTCTGATAGGAAGCCAATCCTTGCCTTTCTCTCAAATGTTTCATGAGAAGGGAAAAGCTGTCCTACCCACTGTGCAGAAGGTCATTCAAAGGTTCAAAGAAAATGAAGGAAAGACTATGTATAACTTTAATAGGGATCAGCAGCATAGAGCAGTGAGCAATGAGATGGGTAGCACTTCTGAAAGAAACATGCAGATTTAGAGTAGAAGTCAATGCCTTGTCCTGGGCTCCGTTGGCTAGGCACAAGGCGGAGGGAGAACAGAACAGACTGAATAGTCATGGGAAGAAACTGGAGGAAGGAGGCCAGAGACTCTGTGGGCACCCAGGCAGACTAATGCTGGCATGGTGCACACATGTGTCAGTCAAAGACATAGACCTGAAATCTATCAATATAATGAGTAAGTGGGGTAGTAGAAATCCAGGCAATAACAGGAAGTAAGGCAGTCCTGGTAACACTATTGACTAAAGAAGAAATAGAAGTTGATATTGAAACCTGAGAAATGAAGGAAACTGGGGAAAAAAGTTTCTTCTGGTTTGTTTGTATGTGTTTCGTGACACATTAAGCTAGCCAGACTTAGTGAAGCACATCGTAGATTTCAACTTTTAAAGTTGTTATGTGAGGCAATCACTTGACATCACTCCCCTTCTTAAAACCTATTTTTCCTTTGATTTCTTCCATCTATGATCTTTTGACTCCATAACTTTGTC
Organism: Okapia johnstoni; assembly: GCA_024291935.2. Classification (NCBI taxonomy): domain Eukaryota; kingdom Metazoa; phylum Chordata; class Mammalia; order Artiodactyla; family Giraffidae; genus Okapia; species Okapia johnstoni. The sequence goes on along the minus strand of CM044312.1, from coordinate 61,087,023 downwards.
TCTCATTTTCACATATACTCCCTTCAGGTTTGTTTTTGTTTATTCCTTCCAATGCATGGATCTGGGCTTTACCAAACTATGGTATATGCTCTTATCAAGCATATACTCTGATTTTCTCCAGCCCTCTCTGTCACATGTCCACTAGCGGTTCTCTTTGCCCTACAGTTCTGGTAAGTTTCAGGTGGAGAGACCCCAGTAACCTAGTCTTAACAACCACAGTCTTTACCTTGGCCTCAAAACCAGCAACCCAGCTGAGCACTGGCCCTCCCCTTGGATAAAGATGTAGGAATTTTTATATGAACCAGTAAAGCAGTGGAAGAGGACACAGAATTAGTCCAAGTGTAAAACTTAAGTAAAATATAAACTGAGAGAAAAGCCCAAATTTTTATAGTCTAGACCAAATTAGAAAGCACACTACCAGTGCTGCCACTCAGAAGACCCCCTTATCTGGTAGTGGACTTATGAGTGATAAGATAACTTGTATTATGTGTACTGGTAATGCTGTGGGTTCTGGTCAGCTTCTACAAGGTCAGCTGGGCCTGCAGCTGGTGGCCCCAGTCTGCTGCATCCTGAAGAATGCAGAATCAGCTGACTGTTCGGGAGAAGGAACCACACACACACATGCATGCACACACACATGTGCGCACGCACACACACACACACAAACACATGAAAATATCGTGCATGAATGGAGGAGATAGTGTAGCAGAAGAAAGAGTGACATGTATAGCAAGAAGAATTCTTCAAAGACATAATGAGAGAGCCGGTACTCTTCTTTCTACACACATAAGAACAAGAAAGCCATTGCGAATGCAAGACTAAAATACTGGCTTAGTGGTTCCCGGCAAGAGAATTACTACCAACTTCTTACTGAGGAAGAATTGGTAATAAATACTAAACTCATACACCTGTAGTACAAGTTTAACTCATAATTCATACCTAACTTAATCTAGTTAATATTTTATAAGTTTATTCACACAATGATCAAATTATTAAAGAACTTTCTAGATTTAAATACCCAATTAAAACTCCACATCCAGGTGCTGAGAGAAGCTTCCAGTTATTTTATCAATAGACCAATGCCTTTAAAAATCTGACTTACTTATTAATTGAGCTTTTTACATTTATTCCTTCTTGAGGGGAGAAAACAATGGAGACAGTGAGAAGAGGACTGCATGATTGGTACCCCAGAATGTTTTAATAACAAATAAAAATATGTGGAGGTCAATTTTTAGAAGTGATGATTAATAGTTAATTCCCAATTTGACACGTGAACACCAAGAGTAGATTTTCATAGATCTACTCATAAGAATTTTTTAATCTTATTTTTTGGATAGCAAGGAATGTTTTTAGTAGCAATATTATATATTTATGAAATAAATGTGGATTCAATTAATAAGCTATATTCATACTCAGTCTGTCAAATTCCTAATTTTAAACAACTGGGTTCACAGAGCAAGCTAATTTAATGCCTTACTAAAAAGAAAAAAGAATGGTCTTTCTCTCTAGTCAAAGATACATGTGGATAGAATTTAAGCAAGGAAATCTTTTCTCTGTGGAATACAAAAATAAAACTGAGTATATATTTTAAACATATACACACAATGGAAGAAATCAAACAATATGTGTGATTTTAACCTCTTCAACTTTCTGAATATTGGATGTGGTGAGATTGGGTATAATAATCAAGTAGCTAAGTTGAAAGTTTTCTCTTTGTGTATATATATATATATTTAACCCTTCTCTGTTCAGAATCTAAATAGAAACAGATGATTTCTTCAGCAGTGTTTAGCCATTTTTATTCAAAAAATTTTATCAGTTTCACAAAGATTAATAAAATGGTGATTATGTCAATAACTAATCATTTAAAAATGAGGTTGGAAAAATTAAACCATGTTTGCTACTGAATATTCAGTTATATCTGCTTCTTACTCTTTTCTCACATACGATCATCATTTGGAATAATTATAACCATACACCCCAAGAAATGAGGGCAAAGAAGAGTACATTATCATATTTTCTACTGCATATTTAATACATTTAGTTTTTGTACAACAATACAGTTTAAAGTTTATTCTAAGAACAGACTAGAAGAGATTCTATAATTATCCTCCTTTACACCAAATAGCCAAGGGAAATTAAATATTATTCATGTTACCTTGATTCCTGAGATTTTGTGAGCATGTTGTAAGAATTTGTACAATCTTATTATTGTGCTTTTATCCCTACCAGGTAGGGTGGAAACAATGGACATAGCATAGGCTCTACATAACTTTCAAATCTCACCCGGCACCTGAGCCTAGTAATCACCAGTGGTGCTCAGGAATTGTTTTAGGCAAAATTAAGGAGACAGCTTTGGCCTTTCTGCCTCCCGTGCCTGTCCTTTTAGCGGTTTTTCTTTCTTTTCATTTCTTCAGAACCCACTGTTCGTACATGGAAAAATTAATTGCATTCACACTTGTTTTGATGGGAAAAAAAACTTATTTTGTGGGATAAATTATGAAAATTCAGTCACTCTGTATCATAGAAAGGGAAGAAAGGGAATATTCTTGGTGAAGAGATCGCCTTAGCATCACTGTAAAGTAAAAAAAAATTAAAACCTCTTTCTTCATCCTTAAGACTTTGCTTAAAAGGGTGTCTGTGGGGGGAAGAAGGGGGAGAGGGGGAGAGAGACTATATTTTCCTAGCAATAAAAATAACCAAACTCCTGTAAACACACTCATAAATCTCTAAAGGGATTTCTTATATATGCTATAATTTTGAGTGTTGCATGAATGAAATGATCATACCTAGATTAGCAAGAAATCACAACTAATTTGTAAGGGCTGACAACAAGGACTAGGCCATGGCATTCAAGCCAGTGAGTAATCAGAATAGTTGACAGCCATTCTTCAAGACTCAAATTTCTGATGGGGCACAACACTTGGACAAACAATTGTTAGCAAACTATGGTCCTATGAAAATCACTTTATAATCACTGAAATTTTAGGACATGCCAATACTTACCAGAATATGCTTTATGTGTTGTATAACTTTCATTAGAAAAAAAAAATCTGCAAAAAGATATCTGAAGCTATAACTGCATGATTAATTTTTGCCACAAGAAATATCAATCACTAAATACCAAACATTTTCCTCAGAGCTACCGGAGACATTAAATCAATATGTAAAATGCCAACAAGACATTGCAGAATACATTCCTTGCACTGTCAAAGAGCACTCTCCAGAATATTCACACTGTAGAATGCTACTGTATACCAAGAATGCCACCATCATAGCAATCAATGAGTCAACATCTGTTAAAATTAAAAACTTGCTTAAATCTGGGAGTTTTGCAGTCATGGCAAGTAAGTTACCAGACTAGAAAAATGCAGAGAATCTGAGGCATTCACGAAGTTGTCTCATTAATTGTCCAGTGGTCCACATCATTAAATAAGCGTATTTAATATTCTATATTCTATAAAACTATGCTTTGGAAGATAGTTTATTTCATTGACTTTAGTATTTTTAAATATCTCCTCCTACCAAATGACACTATAGGTGCTGGTGATACAAAGATGAAGGTGAAAATAGTTCCTTTCATCAAGGAGTTTCCTACCTAGATGAAAATACTCCTGCAAAAGGGCTAAAAATATATAATTTGTAAGGCCTGTGCAGATTTTCATTTTAGTAGAGTGTTCCTATGTAGAACTAATAACCTTAAAAAGGCAGTTTTAATGGAAAGAATTTTAGATTCTGCCTGGGGAGTGAGGAGGTAGTTAAGATGTGGATAAGAAGATGAAAAAGACCTTTAAGTAATAGTCACGATACATGTTGGCTCATTAAGCATTATTTTCATGAAAAAGCAACACCATTACTAAGTAAATATAATACCTTTAAATGTTAAAATTATTTGATCAGTGTGGAATAGTAATATGTGTTTATCCTGCAAGTCCTATACTGGTAAATTAAAATTTTTGTTGAGAATTGAGTCTCACCTGTAAAGTGAGGTCATTCCCATTGTAAGTCACCTCTGTAAGAACCAAGTGAAGGAACATCCAAAGGTAGAGGAGCGCTTCTCACACAGGTGACTTTGCCCTCCAAGGGACTTTTGACAGTGTCTGGAGACATTTTTGGTTGTCAAAACTGGGAGAGGTGCTAATGGGATCCAGTGCATAGAGACCAGGGTTTACTTCAAAACTTTCTGCAGTGCGTAGAACAGTCCCCCACAACTGAGAACTATCCAGCCCCAAATATCAATAGCTAAGGTTGAGAAGCCCTCATATAGATGGTGTTGTTGCATCTCTTTTCCTGAAGTTATCATCTCTTTTCCATTGTGTAATCCTTTCTTTCTGCAACCACTGTGGGCTAGGGGCAAGCTCACCATGACAGGATTAAAAATGTGATATTGTCACAACTTTATCTAAAAGTATTCAATGCATTCTTCAAATTGAGTGAACATTAAAATAAAATAGCTGGGATACTTCTTTAAATTCATATTGCTGAGTCTGCGTCTAGGGATTCTTAGTCAATTTAGGAGTCAGGAGTCTTAGTTTTTCAAGTGATTGTGGTATGAGCAATTGGAAGGCTATACAAAAGGAAATGCTGATGTATTGGCTAAAACCCAGGTTCTTAAACAAGCCTCCACTATGACCCAATCCATATTCTGATACATACATTGTCCTTCTCCTCTAATAATCTCTGTTCCAACAATATTGATCTATTTGACATTCACAAAAACCTTGTACTGTTTCATGAATTCCCCAGCATTTGTGTGTTTCTTCTACTTGGATCACCTTTCCTTCTTAGTCATACTGGTGCTAGGAAATGTTGAGTGGCCATTCAAAGAAAAAACAAAAAATTCCCTGATTTGTAGTATTTTCCAATTTCTGTGGTATAAATACTCCCACAATGGCAGATTTCAAGCTACCAGTGTGACATTTCTGGAAACTGAACTGGAAAGAAACATCTACAATCAGCTCTTGAGAACTGGTGTGAGCTAACTCTTGCACAGTGTTGCAAATAATCATTATCTCTTATCCTTCCTTGAAGCCCTCCACAATAATGCGACTGTTTGTTGAATGTTTAATATTAGTTATTCCATTCCTTCACTCGTATTTTTCAAAGTGCACATTACTAACTAGACAGTGAATTCTTTGAGATGAAGTCCTGTTTTGATAAAGATTGCATTTAGTTAGAGTACATTTTAGCTCAAAAGTTTCTGTGTTTGTGGTTTGGGGAGTATGTTTTCCTTTGTATACCAACTTATTAAATAAAGTGTTAAAATCTTTTAAGCGTTTTAGAAGTTTCAACTTCAGTCATGTTAAAATATGTCAAGCCAAAGGATTTTTGTTCATGTTTAAGCCAGTATATTAAAGGGGGAAAGTGTATCTTCTGGGAGCCAGCCTGACCACTAATAAAAGTGAGATATGTGACCTTGGGAAGCTAACTGTGGGCTACTTCTCACTAGTAGGGGATTCTCTTCTTAAGAATCTAGGTTCTGAGTTGTTTCAGCCAGAGGAAGTTGTATGTACTTATAGAGCACCTTATCTAGAATCAGCTTGGCTGGGTTGAGCTATTTCTCTTTTTAAATTATTGGGGACTTCTTAGCCTGAACTACACTTTCTCTATCTATATATTAGATAGGATATTTGTTTTACTAAAAGATCAATTCTAAAATGTTTAACACAAGTCAGTGTTTTCTCTCTGTCTCATGTCTTGCATGTGTGTAGTGATAGATTCAGATAGATTTAACAAATCATGATACAGTATAAGCAGAGGAAATGATCTTTCTTTAAGCGCATAAGGATAAATTAAACAAACTGTAGAATTCTATGGCAGAGTATATGTTTTCAATATTTAATGGAATTCTAACTTGAAACCTGAAGAATAATGTCTCTTCTGGGAGATAATGGTAATTATAAACAAAAGATATGGGAAAGTTCTTTTTTAATTTAATCCTTAGTTATAAAATTTATTTGTTTGGTGCCCATACCAATTTTTTGCTCATTTGCCTGTCAGTGGTTTATGGAAAGATGCAAGAAAACAAGAGCTCTTCTAGATCTGAATCATAAGAGTAGGAAAAAAATGATCAACTAAACTAGTTCCAACTCAAAAGCAAATCCAAATAGCGTTTAATTTTTCTGACTTAAATTACTCATTTGGAAAGTAAGTTTAAATTGGCAGTGAGAGCAATTCTATTAGCTACTAGGGAAGAAACTTCAGAACAATGATATTTAAACTTGGATTGTCAAATACTTGATAAGACTGAAAAATCACTGAAGAAGATCATTTTCTTTTTGAGCATTTGTCATTTCAGGTTAATTTATTTATTTTCCATTAAAAACAACTTGCTTCCAAGCTTGTATCTCAAAGAGAGCAAGAAAAAAATGTGAAAGACTAATATTATATTAGGCAGGCATCCCAAAAGTTGATAGGACACAACTGTGCAATAGAACTTGGTGATGTAAATGGCATATGTTTCTTAAGAAATGGACTTTATAACTTTCTTAAAACTTTACTCCCTTTGAATGATGGGCCTTTTTGCCTAGGATTGAAATAATTATATAGGGTACTCTACTGCAGCACGCTCTTAAAAATATATTGCATCAGGGTCATGATGTTGTAATTTAGAATTTTAAAAGTAAGAGAGTGAGCTTTTAAATTTAATATCTCAGGGACTTTGGATCCTTTCCACTCAAAACTTGGCTTGCAATTTGTCTCCACAGATGATTTTAATGGTTTAAATTAGTTACGGCTTTTCAAACTGTGAAGTAGCCAATAATTTATCTTTAACCAAAGTTTAAACAATTAGTTCTAACCAACACCAGTTATTTTAAAAATCAGATTTTAGAGGGGAAAAAAGTAAATGTGGTTAGTTAATTTCTTATTGCTCAGAGACTTATATATTTAAAAATAAACCTCCAGAGATTTTAGTTTGAGGGGGAACTCCCCATTTCTGTGGCTAGTTGCCCAACATATTGCTGTATGTCAGTGAAAATTTAAAAATGTAGAGAGTTTCAAGACATAAACCCCTCTATTCTCTTTCATATACACGTGAACAATATTTCTGTGGCCTATATAGGACTTCCCAAGTGGTGCAGTGGTAAAGAATCTGCCTAGTGCAGGAGACACAAGGGACTCAGATTCGATCCTTGAGTTGGGAAGACTCCCCTGGAGGAGGAAATAGCAACCCAATCCAGTGTTCTTGCCTAGAAAATTCCATGGACAGAGGAGACTGGCAGGTTACAAGCCTTTGCAACCTTGGCGTCGCAAAGAGTTGGACATGACTGACCACACATGCACACTTGGGTTCTAGAGTTTGCAGTTTAATTTTGACATCAGCTGTCATTTGCAAATTGTAGAAAAGAAGGAAATGTTCCCATGTTGGCATAGGTTTCCTGACTCCACCCCATGGCAAAGTTTAGAGTCTTTGGAATTGCCTTGATTCAGACTCTGAAAACGCCTTCAGTGGCACATCGCCAGTTTTACTTAAACTTACACGGTCTTCGTCTTACTTGAGTGTTTTTGGATCACTGTTGAGTAACTCAGCAGACAAAGGGACATAATGCCTGTTTTGTATTGCCTGGACCAACAAGTGCACTCGAAGGCGGTTAATAGAGAGCTGAGAAAGGGACTGCGCGTGGAGCTGTCCTAAGCGCCTTCTCGTGGTTAACCACGTGGCTTGTACTTCTGTCCTTTTGTGGGCAATTATGATAATTGTGCTCTTCTATTATTCCTCTTTATTTATAAAATGACTCAGGTTAACATTAGTAGCAATTTCAATGCATAAATTAACAAATGAACATGGGAAATAATACTTTACATAAATCAAGGGTATCTTTAAAACATTGTGAACAAAATCTAAATTGACTGGCACAATGGTTTTTAGATGAAAAATAAGGAAAGTTACATGTTTTTCAGAGCATACTCCACCACATCTATTTTCTCCACTTAACTAAAAAATCAGTACTAAGTGCTTCTACATCAATAAGATTACACCAGATCCAATCCAAAATTTCTAATAGAATTTCACTTCGCAGTTTCATTTACCCCATCTGGCATTTATTCTGATGGTGCTTTCAAAATATGAACAGAGTCAATATGAATTAGCAGTCACTGTCTCAACCCCACTTCAATCTAGCCTCCTTTTCACTGTGTCTTGCTTAGATGTTCTCACCTTTGAATAAATGTAGCAAGAACCAAGAAAAATGATCTGAGTTCTCTGGGATTAAACAGGAATATGAGTTTTAAGAAAAGGAACTGCAACCAATTCAAGGCCTCTCAGCTTGTCTGTGTGTTGTTGTTGTTTGTTTGTTTGTTTCTATGACAAAGCCTGGTTTATCTCTAGAACAAGAGTCCATCCATCTAGAAATGTTTACGTTTAATAAAGATCAGAGTTGAATTTAGTCAATACTATATTTTTGTAGTAATTGTGGAAGGAAATGAGAACAGTGGACTGGTTGCTGAGTGGTTTACTACTGTCATTGTGATCTAAACTAGTCACACTATTTAACTTCAGTTTTTAGATCTGTCAGATGGGGAGAGGTTAGTTAGTCCTGTTCTAAATTCCCTTCTTGTCACAAGACTGTCACTATGACAGTAAAGACTAGGGTCAGAACAGGATGAAAAAGGGAACAAAAAAGAGGTACTGACTTTTGTCTCGAGACAATTAAATCAAGAGATTTCTGCAGCTAAATTTAGTAATGGAAGTGGAAAATAGAACAAAACAAAGACAATGTTGATGTTCTTACATCATCAATTGATCCTCACCCTCCTGACTGCCACAGTCACCCCTCAAAATATCTAAGAATGATGGATGAGAAACAGCTGCCTCATGTGTCAACTTATATTTGTCAGGAATGCCGGTGCTTGTCAGTTACTAGTTTCCCAATTCAAACTCCTGGGAGGGAAGCTGGGTTTGGACCCTTGCAGATTTCCTACATTCCCTTTTCCTTTTCTTACAATTTTGGTAGCACTGGTAGGTCAACTCTGGGAGACAGAAATGGAGAATCGTTATGTCAGCATAGCTTAAGAGACTGGACACAGTGAAAAGGAGGCTAGATTGAAGTGGGGTTGAGACAGTGACTGCTAATTCATATTGACTCTGTTCATATTTTGAAAGCACCATCAGAATAAATGCCAGAAAGGGTAAATGAAACTGCGAAGTGAAATTCTATTAGAAATTTTGGATTGGATCTGGTGTAATCTTATTGATGTAGAAGCACTTAGTACTGATTTTTTAGTTAAGTGGAGAAAATAGATGTGGTGGAGTATGCTCTGAAAAACATGTAACTTTCCTTATTTTTCATCTAAAAACCATTGTGCCAGTCAATTTAGATTTTGTTCACAATGTTTTAAAGATACCCTTGATTTATGTAAAGTATTATTTCCCATGTTCATTTGTTAATTTATGCATTGAAATTGTGATTGAGCACAAGTTATGTGCCAAGCATCAAGCCTGCACAAAAACACGTGATGAATAAGACCCTTTCCCCATCTCCCAGGAGCGTGCTCTGTAGTCAAATAACATGAATTGTAGTCCTTTGTTACAGTTGCAAGTGTCAGCAGTCTATGACATAATTATAATCTGACAGAAAAAATGAAATATTCTATAATCAACTTCTTTTCGTGCATATCCACTTCATGGTGCTCTGTATCTATGTAAAATTATACTCAAAAATGTTCTTTAGTAACATTTTTAAAAGATGAAAAATGCCTATATGCTAAAAATTAATCCCAGTTCATTCTGGATGCTTATGTAGAATTAAGATATGAAGGTATTAGCCAAGAGACTAAGAAATGAGTATACCTGCATACAACTGTGTGTTCTATTTTTCAGGCTTAACAGCTTAGCTGTAACATTTGTACATTAGCTAAATAACATCTCAAGGGGAGATGGAGATAGAACCTTGATGTCTACTGATTGTACATGTGTGAGTTTGTGCTCTCAGAGGATGGTCCTTAGAAAACTCCCTGCTGGAAGCTATTGTGCATATTGTAAAAGGACCATTGCTAAGTGCCAATTGAGCTAGTACTGTATATTTGCCATTTAAAAAGAAGATTTCATACCACTTGATTATGTTAAATAGAAATGTTTGAAATTTATACAGAATTACATCAAAATGGCACAGTAGTTATATGTCTAAAGGGCTGTGACTACTCTATCCCATAACTAACATCAATCCTTCTGGTAGATGGCTTAATGTAAGACTGTCACAGAATGTATTACTTGAGAAGTATAGAAAATCTTAGAATACTGAAGTCACAAATATATATTGTAATAGAACATAAACCCATGTTTGCATTGAAATATTCCTACATACATATATATATATATACACATACATATCTATCACATTTAATATTTCAAGTAGCACAAATGGAACTCTGCATTTTTAAGTATACAGGGGTACAGATGAACCAAGTAAGGTTGTTCCGTGTATATAATAAGGTGTCATTCTTGGCACTGTATGGGTTCTTGTGGTACAGCAGTGTGTTGTGTTACTGTTAACAGTTCCTTCAGTCATTTCTTCAGAGACACCTAATTTCCCTCCCAAAAAACAGTGAGGGGATTCTTACCATCTTTTAAGTGAATCCTCTCCATCAACCAAATTGTATTTTCAGTGTGTGTATGTTCTACGTCACTTATTAGTATATTATACATACCATGAATGCAGTAATAAGCTACTTAATATATAAAAATATGAAACTAGGAAGGAAATAGACTAAATCCCATGACTTAGCCCCCTCCCCCCCAAAAAAATCCCATGGAAATAACAAAAAAAGAGACATTTTAAAGGAATGAAACTAAGCTATGTATAGAACATTTTAAAAAGGAGGCAGCTGTGATCCAAAAAGTTTGAGAAAATCTTGGAAGATAGAATGGAGGTAACAGGGGAGAAAGAGAGAGGAAAGGCATAGGTCAGGTCCCCAGGTAAGAACAAATGCAATTAGTCCTGGAAAGTAGTATCCTTAGATTTAAGAAAGTATCTTGCAAGCTGCTATAATAAAAGTGCTAATCAGAGAATGAAATTTGTCCCTTGGATTTTAAAATAGGATTGAAAAATAGGAAAAGTAAATCCCTGAATGACTGAGAAAAAAAGAAAAAACTTCCAAACAAGTAATTTGAGGAAGATGCTAAAAGTCTTGAAATTTAGAGCAAAAGACAAAGGAAAAATAAGGGACAAAACTGAAGAGATGCAGAGATTTTTTCCAGGAGATTCAAAATTCACAATCTAAAGTTTTAGAAGCAGAGGATAAAAGATAATAAAGGAACATGAAAGAGGAAATGGAAAAAAAAATTCCTGTCACATCCCATAAGTATAACAAAACTAACTCTGATAATATTCAGTGCTGACAAGAGCATAGGAAGTAGGTAATTTCACAAACTATTTAGGGAGAAAATAATTTCTATAACTTCTTTGAGGAAAAATTAATTGACCTTTAACCCAGCATTTTACTTCTAAAAATTTTTCTTTTGAATAGTTTGCCCATGTGAACAAGAACATTTATTCAAGAATTCACTTAAGTATGATTTTTAATAAGTAAAACCTGAAAAAATGTGTCTACAGTGATACATCTATATAGTTAAAAAGTGCTGATATGGAGATATGTGCTGATATGGAGAAATATCAAAAATAAACAAAATTAAATTCCAGTCAGAAAAATTAAGGAAAAAAACATAGATATAGCTATAGTTTCTTTCATGGCCTTAGAATTAGTTGCTCCATTGTGTCCGACTCTTGGACACCCCATGGACTGTAGCCTGCTAGGCCCCTCTTTCCATGGAATTCTCTAGGCAAGAATACTGGAGTGGGCTGCCATTCCCTTCTCTAGGGCATCTTCTAACCAAGGGAACAAATGCAGGTCTTCTGCATTGTAGGCAGATTCTTTACCACCTGAGACACTAGGGAAGCCCTTTGTGGCCTTAAAATTTATTTGAAAAAAGGCCTAATGTGTAGAATTCATGTTGTATTTTTGGTTCTAATTAGGTAAGTTAATAAATCACAGTAGTCCCAAAGATATGAGGAAATGATTGAATCATAAAATTGTAACCTTAAAAAATCCTGGTTCATTTGCTAAAAATCAAAAATACTAATTCAATATATAAGTAATATTTAATAAAGATAGTGACTCTCAATAATAAAGCCTTGAAATGGATGAAAAGAGGAAATTCACACATTCTCTTCCAGAACAGACAGTACATACACCTGGCTTATTTATAATTCTTCATCAATTATATAGTGAATATATGAAATATTTCTATATATTTTCTGATTTCATCATGTGTAAATTGAGGAAGACTTACCTTAGAAGGATGTTTTAAAACTGATTTAAGGAAAAATACTTAAATGCATACTAATGTCTCATATTAATCTAAAATAACAGATATTAGGTTATGGACCATCCAAGCTATTAATCACTTTCTCTTGGATATTCAACTACCAGCTTTTGGTCACTTTATTCATAGTCATCAGAGAAAAATTGTATAGATTTGAAACTCAGGCATGTATTTTTTCTATTTCCTACTCAAGGAAAAAGATTGATAGAAGAGAATATTGAGTCAGATAAAATATATGCACAGATATGTATTTAGTAGAGGGATTAATTGAAATAACAATGACCTCATAGTGGAAGAATGGTAAAAAGATTAGAACTTAAGAACCATTAGACTGGTAAAATCATTACTCTGAAATGTAATCCAGGATTTTGGGCATTTTATTAGTTCTCAAGCTGTGGACCTTGAGCTAGTATCCCCAAAATGTTAATGCATTTTACTAATGAAAATATTGGGGCTTCCAAGGTGTCTCAGTGGTAAAGAATCTGCTTGCTAGTGCAGGAACTGCAGGAGATATGGGTTAAATCCCTAGGTTGGGAAGATCCCCTGGAGGAGGGCATGGCAACCCACTCCAGTATTCTTACGTGGAGAATCCCATGGACAGAGGAGCCTCACAGGCGACATTCCATGGGTTCACAAAGAACTGGACACGACTGAACAGCTGAGCATGCACACATGCACTGAAAGGATTTCTATACTTCTTCTTCTGGCATTCTGTCTGATTAGATGTTCATATGGACCCTCCAGCAATAAAACAGCTATATTATGATAAAGCATACTTTGAGTTATTGCTAGTTTTGTAGATGTAGGGAGTGTCTTTAAAACAGAGGCATACATTGACAGTGAAAAGGACCCATGTCAGTGGAGTAGAGCTGGGGCCAAAGAGATCAGAAGTCAGAATGCCACTAGCAGCATTGCTATCTAGACACTTAGGCTCCTCTGGTAAGGTGGTGAAATTGGAACTGGGATTCCCTTGAGAAATCAAGAAAAGAACTGAAGTTATTTCAGATTAGGCTTCCCACATGGCACAGTTGTAAAGAATCTGCCTGCCAGTGCAGTAGATGCAAGAGATGGGATTCCATCCCTTGGTTGGGAAAATCCCCTGGAGTAGGAAATGGCCTTCTTGCCTGGATAATCCCATGAATGGTGGAGCCTGGTGGGCTACAGTCCATGGGGTTGCAAAGAGTTGGACCTGACTGAGCACACACAGTACACTACTACTACCCCTGCCCATCATGCACAAAATAAAATACTTTTTAGAAGAAAGTTTGCCCAATTTAGGCCCACAGGACCAATAAGACAGATACATTTTTTAAATAAATGAAGACTATCAGGTACAGGACCACTGGAAAAAACATAGCCTTGACTAGACGGACTTTTGTTGGCAAAGTAATGTCTCTGCTTTTAAATATGCTAGCTAGGTTGGCCATAACCTTCCTTCCAAGGAGTAAGTGTCTTTTAATTTCATGGCTGCAATCACCACCAGCAGTGATTTTGGAGCCCAAAAAAATAAAGTCTGACACTGTTTCCACTGTTTCCCCGTCTATTTCCCATGAAGTGATGGGACCAGGTGCCATGATCTTAGTTTTCTGAACATTGAGCTTTAAGCCAACTTTTCCACTCTCCTCTTTCACCTTCATCAAGAGGCTCTTTAGTTCTTCTTCACTTTCTGCATTAAGGGTGGTGTCATCCGCATATCTGAGGTTATTGATATTTCTTCCATCAATCTTGATTCCAGCTTGTGTTTCTTTCAGCCCAGCGTTTCTCATGATGTACTCTGCATATAAGTTAAATAAGCAGGGTGACAATATACAGCCTTGATGTACTCCTTTTCCTATTTGGAACCAGTCTATTGTTCCATGTCCAGTTCTAACTGTTACTTCCTGACCTGCATACAGATTTCTCAAGAGACAGGTCAGGTGGTATGGTATTCCCATCTCTTTCAGAATTATCCACAGTTTATTGTGATCTACTAGTCAAGGCTATGGTTTTTCCAGTGGTCATGTATGGATGTGAGAGTTGGACGGTGAAGAAAGCTGAGCGCCGAAGAATTGATGCTTTTGAACTGTGGTGTTGGAGAAGACTCTTGAGAGTCCGTTGGACTGCAAGGAGGTCCAGTCAATCCATCCTAAAGGAGATCAATCATGGGTGTTCATTGGAAGGACTGATGTTGAAGCTGAAACTCCAATACTTTGGCCACCTCATGCGAAGAGTTGACACACTGGAAAAGACCCTAATGCTGGGTAGGATTGGGGGCGGGAGGAGAAGGGGACGACAGAGGATGAGATGGTTGGATGGCATCACCAACTCGATGGACATGGGTTTGGGTAGACTCCGAGAGTTGGTAATGGACAGAGAGGCCTGGCGTGCTGCAATTCATGGGGTCACAAAGAGTTGGACACGACTGAGTGACTGAACTGAACTGATCAGGTACATATGAAGACTACCATGATAAGAAAAATTTAAACAGTGAACAAAAGATTGAGACATCAAGGAAAACTGATGTTGGGATTGCCAGATAATTCATATAATTGTATATGAAATGCTTAAAGAAACAAAAGATGCATTAAGAAAGATGAGCATGAAAGAAAAACTATCAGGAATGAACTAATAGATTTGAAAAAAAACAAACAAAAAGGCACTTGTAGAATGAAAAACTCATTTGTGTGGAGAGGGTTGGGGGGAAGCCTGAGTGGACATTTTAAATAGTAGAAAAGACAAAGTGAAGTGGGCTTCCCTGATAGCTTAGTTGGTAAAGAGTCTGCCTGCAATGCAGGAGATCCTGGTTCAATTCCTGGGTTGGGAAGATCCATTGGCAAAGGGATAGTCTACCCACTCCAGTATTCTTGGGCTTCCATTGTGGCTCAGCTGGTAAAGAATCCACCTGCAATGTGGGAGACCTGGGTTTGATCCCTTGGTTGGAAAGATTCCCTGGAGAAGGGAAAGGCTACCCACTCCAGTATTCTTGCCTGGAGAATTCCATGGGGACCATATAGTCCATGGGCTCGCAAAGAGTCAGACATGACTGAGCGACTTTCATTTTCAAGACAAAGAGAAATGAAGGTCAAAATCAAAATTAGACAGTATCTCATACTTCTTAGGATTATACGCACACACACACACACACACACACACACACACACACACATAAAAAGGTAAGTTTTGGTGAGGATGTGGAGAAATAGGAACCCTTCTACACTGTTCAGTTCAGTTCACTCAGTCATGTCCGACTCTTTGTGACCCTATGGACTGCATCACGCCAGGCTTTCCTGTCCAGCACCAATTTCCAGAGTTTACTCAAACTCATGTCCATCAAGTCAGTGATGCCATCCAACCATCTCATCCTCTGTCATCCCCTTCTCCTCCTGCCTTCAATCTTGCCCAGGTCCAGGGTCTTTTCCATTGAGTCAGTTCTTCACATCAGATGGCCAAAGTATTGGAGAGTCATATATGTCAAATATTATATTTTAAAAGGTAATGAAGAAAATAGGTTAAGCATTGTTTAAATGATTCTTTAGTAAACTGTGTGAGGAGCAACTGATTTACATAATAAATAGGTATATTTAAAGCCAGACTTAGAGATTTCAATATAACATCAATCTCTGTGAATCTCTAAATGGAGGTATATTTCTTAATTGCAAACTTTAGGGAAATAAAATCTCATAAGTAAATAAGAGTGCCCCATCCCTTCAAATTCTCATACCATTTATCTGCCATTTTATCTAAAAGTGCACTGTTAATTATCCCCTTGATGAATTAAGTATCATTAGTCCACTGACAAATTATAAATATCTTTGGGTAAGACAACATGTTAGTCAACAACTTTTTAGTCCATGAAAGTTTATCTGGTAATCATATGTCACTTTTGAAAGCAGAAAATATCTCTGAGGAAATGGGCAACAGAACATGTATGTTTCACAAGAGAGGTGGGAGGCCAGGCCTGGGGAATGGAGAAATGGGTAGGATTCGTGGGTCTTGGTAGCACTCATGGGCAAGATATGTGGACACTTACTGTCAGGTTAGGGAATCTTCAGAAAGGAGAGAAGCAACAAGAGCAGCAGGGGTGGAGGGGAGGCATGTTATATGGCTTATTTAGTAACTGCCATCATTTCCTTTGTATGCTTGGTCCTTGCTTTTTGATTCCTTCCAATCTTGAGCCACTCCTGCTTGAACTAGGTGTGTTATAACAGACACTGTCAGCGCTTCGTATCCTCTTGGCACACTCAGGTTCACCTGCAGCTTTGATGCACAGTTATTATACATACAAATGGCTTCCAGTGCTAAGAATCAGTGTCGGTCTCTCTCTACTAGACATGATGTTCGCCTACAGTACAGGGCAAATCCATTGTGTCTTGGTTGTAAAATCACCAAGAGCCACCCTCAAACACTGATGGAAGAGAGATGGCCAAGTACCCCAGTTATCTCCTACCTTAGAGGTGTGTTTACATTGTCTTTGGATGGTTCCAAGGGCATTGATTTCCAGTTGCTCACAGTGGTAATTTAGCCATTAACGCTTCTTCTTTATGGCCCTACTCTCTTCCCTTCTCACCCTGTCATTCTCACACTGTGCTTCCTGGCATCATCCCCAAAATAAACTACTTGACCTAAATCTTTATCTCAGGGTCAGCTTTCAGAGGATGGAAGATTGGCATGTATGCACTCAGATTTTCAAACTCCTTTTCCTTCCCTTGTCATTTGTTCGGGAGCATTTCTTGTGGATGCAGACAATGCCAGTGTAAACGTTAGATGCTGCAACATTTTAAATATGGTGTATTATTGTGGTATTCACGCTGAAGTATATTTACATAAAATTCATTTAGTCAATACTGTTTTTCTTGCTCGTTCTACCATCAGGGCAAAGGCTTACCATACTGCACAAAATAAAGTTATTTCTGCTGTAGGCAGGTGACTTATCATTAAGCCTCAACTGTCAAACTCAATACAGAAAAATCTAGAAGCCAGTCCCTGAGTGACTGTTTTTGAAGCTGTTGTACATGGTGGGGAGGGTGAAAGTAGGTAAATGAAAAGGAGGAGGAGGCTCATGACTTTCTAATCAAGAGCTGATGGTTTCCAGCATTGTCACTTTCCCGACATGTCAGTAGAGGAGGGTTTTTCTAATCACCAATGATCTTTGAAGAGTTCAACAGGCAATTCTATCTTGCATTTTGAGAATTTGGAGCACTAATGCCTCACATCAGAACCAGATTTGTAGATAACCCTGCTAAGTCAGTCTGATCCATAGCTAAATATATGTCCAGGACACTGGAAGTATAGTCTTTTGGATATTTCCTTTCAGTAAATGCAAATAGTACAATGGTACTTAGGATAATAATAAGACAAGCAACTTTTACCAGTGGTTGAAGCTGGGAACCCATGATTATTCAGATATCCATTTGTGTTTGTAAAGAAGCTGGGAGCTCTTGGCCTGCCATTTCTGAGGTAATTGCGCTTGGCAATTTTACAAGACAAATCAGAAAGTAATCGGATTTCTCTCAAGCTCTCTTGAACCAGGTAGTGAGTCCAAGTTGAATACACTGTGTTTTCACTGAGGTGATAGGGGAACCAGAGGAAAATGCCTTTCTCTGACCTCTCAGCAAAGTCAGGCTACTCAGGTAGGCAAGGACCCAGAGCCCTGGAATGTAGAAGAATAAGAAACATATCCATCTGAAAAAGTATGGTGTCTACATTTGATAAGGTCAGAGGAAGATCTACACAGATCAACTGTGAAGCCCTTGGTATCCTTCCTTGACCTCCCCTGAGGACAAGCAACACTAATGAATGTGGTTTTCTTGGTAACTTAGACAAGATCCAATAAACATCTCAAAATACACAGTGCCTTCTTATATGTGCATTGAAAATGAGAAACTGGCAAGCGCCTCTGTATGGTTCAGGGTAACACTGAAACCCAGAAAGAAAAAGATGTGACCTGGGAGATTTTTATATCTCAGCAGCTATTCCAATGTGAAGCGATTCTGAAGTCTTAGGTGAAAGTAAAGTGGTCGGGTTAGCGACAATTCCTATGCAGTCCCGTGCTAGAGGAGTGCTTCAATGTTAATTTAAGCTCTGAGATCCAACATGGGCAAAGTTTTACATTTGTAATCATTTGTTGCTTTTCCGTTCCTTGGTATACTGGAACCGGCCCATATTGGTTATACAGAGCCGCTGAGCGCATCTCTTCCAACTCTGTATTCACTGACACCGCATGGTAACTTGCAATTGTCCATCGTAGGAGTATTTATACCCCAGAAACGGGAAGTGGTCACATAAATATAAATCAGAGCTTCCTCCCACCCCAGCCTGTTGTTAAACATTTATAAGTGTCTGCCCATTTATATTGAAATAAGAAAGGAAAACAAGCAGAGATCGTCGACTTCTTGCCTTTGGCCAGAGAATTCATCTCACTCAGATACTTTGGTCATGATGAGCCTGGGCCCTGGGGCAGTATTAGAATATTCATGAGTCAGTGTGTTTTATCTGGTAAATGTCTAATTTTCAAACTCTGGGCAAGTGACGCAGTCTCTGTGAGATTTTCACTTCTCATATGCAAAAACAGTTGTAATACCTGCTCTAGCTCACAGACATGTGGTATGATTGCAAATGAATAATGTATGTGAAAAAAACTAATTACAATGTATATAAAATGATATATTGTATGGTAAGATATTTAATATGCTAATACATAGTATTATGGTGATAATAGTTAATGGTTGGCATTTATTTAGTGTTTGGTATGCACCCAACACTGTTCTAAGTGCTCTACCTATTTTAGTCATTTTATCCGTATCAACTACATGAGGTAGGTGTAATTATTATGCCCATTTTACACTTGTGAAAATTAAGGTGCATTGAAGTTAAATAACTTGTGGAAGATCACACCATTAGTAAGTGGCAGAGCTGAGGTGACAAACCCAGGCAGTCTAGCTTCAGATCTTGAGCTCTTAACCACCATAGAGATTAAATGTCTAAGGTAAATTATAGACATTTTTAATAGATGATTTATTTGCTTTAAGAGTGTAAACCTTAATTTATACATTGGCACCTTTTTAAATAAACCCCAAAATATCATAGTGAAAAGAGAAAAAACTAAATGCAGTGGACAATTTGTTTGTTTAAGATTTTATATCATATCAAGGATAAAAATATTGGTATTAGTATAATGTCAAGAAAACTCCATGATTTAAAGTTTCATGAATCTTTAAAAACAAGAAAAACTGTGCAATATGTGTGTATTATCAAATAATTGAAGAGGGGAAAAACAAAAATATGCTTTATAAAATCAGTGTTATCAGTTTGGTTGTGTGTGTATATGTGTGTGTGTGTGTGTGTATGTATGTATTTATATTTTAAGCATAGATTTGATCATAGTTTATGTGCAATTTTATAATCTTTTTCAACATAAAATTCCAGCATAAACAGTTTCCATGTTGCTAAAAATATACATAAAAGTTATTTAATGGATATTTAGAATAACTATACCATACATTATTTAAAAGAGTTTCTCTAATTTTCATATTTACACGTGTTTGCTTATCCTCTTTTTTATTACAAATGATGGCATATTCACCTCTTGTATATATAGCTATTACAAATTTTGAGTTATATTTTAATTTTTACAGAGTTTCATAAATGAATCAATTCAAATGAGATAAAAAATACTGACTTTGGTGTGTGTGCTAAGTTGCTTCAGTTGTGTCCAACTCGGTGCAACCCTATGGACTGCAGCCCGCTAGGCTCCTCTCTCCAAGCAAGAATACTGGAGTGGGTTGCCATTTTCTTCTCCAGGGGATCTTCCTGACCCAGGGATAGAACCCAGGTATCTTACGTCTGTCTGCAATAGCAGTCAGGTTCTTTACCACTAACACCACCTCGGAAGACTTTTATTGTCAAAAGTATCTCTCTATATATATAATGGCATTTGTTTATGATGTCGTTATCAGAGCAGCAGAGATTCCACGATAGAGATGTGTAGCGGGACTTGTATGTCATACTAAGATGCATTGTAGGAGACGAAGTTCCTAAGTTTTGGTTAAAATAGCAGCATTTGGCTTTAGGATGATTGCTCTGAATGGAGATGGAAAATGATCAGAGGAAGTCTAGATTGGTGTCTGGGAGACAACACAAGAGGGTTTTAGAAGAGTTCAGATAAGATATAACAGTTCTGAATTAGGTCACTAGTGGTAGGGTGGTGGTTTAGTCGCTAAGTCATGTCCAACTTTTGCGATCCCATGAACTATACCCTGCCAGGCTCCTCTGTCCAAGGGATTCTCCAGGCAAGAATGTTGGAGTGGGTTGCCATTTCCTTCTCCAAGGTCATTATTCAGTTTAGTTAGTTCAGTTCAGTTGCTTAGTCGTGTCCGACTCTTTACGACACCATGAATCGCAGCATGCCTGGCCTCCCCGTCCATCGCCAACTCCCAGAGTTTACCCAAACCTATGTCCATTAATGGGTGATGGTGGGTGAAGCCATCCAGCCATCTCATCCTCTGTCGTCCCCTTCTACTCCTTCTACCAATCCTTTCCCAATGAGTCAATTCTTTGCATAAGGTGGCCAAAGTATTGGAGTTTCAGCTTTAACATCAGTACTTCCAATGAACACCCAGGAATGATCTCCTTTAGGATGGACTGGTTGGGTTTCCTTGCAGTCCAAGGGACACTCGAGAATCTTCTCCAACACCACAGTTCAAAAGCATCAATTCTTCGGCACTCAGCTTTCTTCACCGTCCAACACTCACATCCATACATGACTACTGGAAAAATCATAGCCTTGACTAGATGGACTTTTGTTGGCAAAGTAATGTCTCTGCTTTTTAATATGCCATCTAGGTTGGTCATAACTTTCCTTCCAAGGACTAAGCGTCTTTTAATTTCATGGCTGCAATCACCATGTGTAGTGATTTTGGAGCCCCCAAAAATAAACTCAGCCACTGTTTCCACTGTTTCCCCATCTATTGGCCATGAAGTGATGGGACCAGATACCATGATCTTAGTTGTCTGAAAGTCGAGCTTTAAGCCAACTTTTTCACTCTCCACTTTCACTTTCATCAAGAGGCTTTTTAGTTCTTCTTCACTTTCTGCCATTAGGGTGGTGTCATCTGCATATCTGAGGTTATTGATATTTCTGCTGGCAGTCTTGATTCCAGCTTGTGCTTCTTCCAGCCCAGCGTTTCTCATGATGTACTCTGCATATAAGTTAAATAAGCAGGGTGACAATATACAGCCTTGATGTACTCCTTTTCCTATTTGGAACCAGTCTGTTGTTCCATGTCCAGTTCTAACTGTTGCTTCCTGACCTGCATACAGGTTTTCAAGAGGCAGGTCAGGTGGTCTGGTATTCCCATCTCTTTCAGAATTTTCCATAGTTTATTGTGATCCACACAGTCAAAGGCTTTGGCATAGTCAAAAAGCAAAAGTAGATGTTTTTTATGGAACTCTCTTGCTTTTTTGATGATCCAGCGGATGTTGGCAATTTGATCTCTGGTTCCTCTGCCTTTTCTAAAACCAGCTTGAACATCTGGAAGTTCATGGTTCATGTATTGCTGAAGCCTGGCTTGGAGAATTTTGAGCATTACTTTACAAGCGTGTGAGATGAGTGCAATTGTGTGGTAGTTTGAGCATTCTTTGGCATTGCCTTTCTTTGGGATTGGGATGAAAACTGACCTTTTCTAGTCCTGGGGCCATTGCTGAGTTTTCCAAATTTGGTGGCATATTGAGTGCAGCACTTTCACAGCATCATCTTTCAGGATTTGAAATAGCTTAACTGGAATTGCATCACACCACTATCTTTGTTCGTAGTGATGCTTCCTAAGGCCCAGTTGACTTCACATTCCAGGATGTCTGGCTCTAGGTGAGTGATCACACCATTGTGATTATTTGGGTCGTGAAGATCTTTTTTGATCTTTTCTGACTCAACGTTCAGAAAACTATCATGGCATCTGGTCCCATCACATCATGGGAAATAGATAGGGAAACAGTGGAAACAGTGTCAGACTTTATTTTTGGGGGCTCCAAAATCACTGCTGATGGTGATTGCAGCCATGAAATTAAAAGATGCTTACTCCTTGGAAGGAAGGTTATGACCAACCTAGATAGCATATTTAAAAGCAGAGACATTACTTTGCCAACAAAAGTCCGTCTAGTCAAGACTGTGGTTTTTCCGGTGGTCATGTATGGATGTGAGAGTTGGACAGTGAAGAAAGCTGAGCACCAAAGAATTGATGCTTTTGAACTGTGGTATTGGAGAAGACTCTTGAGAGTCCCTTGG
Organism: Okapia johnstoni; assembly: GCA_024291935.2. NCBI lineage: Eukaryota > Metazoa > Chordata > Mammalia > Artiodactyla > Giraffidae > Okapia > Okapia johnstoni. The sequence goes on along the minus strand of CM044312.1, from coordinate 61,064,443 downwards.
ACTGCAAGGAGATCCAATCAATCCATCCTAAAGGAGATCAATCCTGGGTGTTCATTGGAAGGACTGATGTTGAAGCTGAAACTCCAATACTTTGGCCACCTCATGTGAAGTGTTGACTCGCTGAAAAAGACCCTGATGCTGGGAAGGATTGGGGGCAGGAGGAGAAGGGGACGACAGAGGATGAGATGGTTGGATGGCATCATCAACTTGATGGACATGGGTTTGGGGCAGACTCCGGGAGTTGGTGATGGGCAGAGAGGCCTGGCGTGCTGCATTCATGGGGTTGCATAGAGTCGGACACGACTGCATGACTGAACTGAACTGAAATTCTTAGTATCTTCAGCTTCTTTTAGGTCCATACCATTTCTGTCCTTTATCGAGCCCATCTTTGCATGAAATGTTCCCTTGATATCTCTGATTTTCTTGAAGAGATCTCTAGTCTTTCCCATTCTATTGTTTTCTTCTCTTCCTTTGCATTGTTCGCTGAGGAAGGCTTTCTTATCTCTCCTTGCTATTCTTTGGAACTCTGCATTCAAATGGGAATATCTTTCCTTTTCTCCTTTTCTTTTTGCTTCTCTTCTTTTCACAGCTATTTGTAAGGCCTCCTCGGACAGCCATTTTGCTTTTTTGAATTTCTTTTCCATGGGGATGATCTTGATCCCTGTTTCCTATATAACATCACTAACCTCCATCCATAGTTCTTCAGGCACTCTGTCTATCAGATCTAGTCCCTTAAATCTATTTGTCACTTCTACTGTATACTCATAAGGGATTTTATTTAGGTCATACCTGGATAGTCTAGTAGTTTTCCCTACTTTCTTCAATTTAAGTCTGAATATGGCAATAAAGAGTTCATGATCTGAGCCACAGTCTGCTCCCGGTCTCGTTTTTGCTGACTGTATAGAGCTTCTCCATCTTTGGCTGCAAACAATATAATCAATCTGATTTCGGTGTTGACCATCTGGTGATGTCCACGTGTAGAGTCTTCTCTTGTGTTGTTGAAAGAGGGTGTTTGCTATGACCACTGCTTTCTCTTGGCAAAACTCTATTAGCCTTTGCCCTGCTTCATTCTGTGCTCCAAGGCCAAATTTGCCTGTTACGCCAGGTGTTTCTTGACTTCTTACTTTTGCATTCCACTCCCCTATAATGAAAAGGACATCTTTTTTGGGTGTTAGTTTAAATGGTCTTGCAGGTCTTCATAGAACCATTCAACTTCAGCTTCTTCAGCATGACTAGTTGGGGCATAGGCTTGGACTACCATGATATTGAATGTTTTGCCTTGGAAACGAACAGAGGTCATTCTGTCGTTTTTGAGATTGCATCCAAGTACTGCATTTCGGACTCTTTTGTTGACCATGATGGCTACTCCATTTCTTCTAAGGGATTCCTGCCCACAGTAGTAGATATAATGGTCATCTGAGTTAAATTCACCCATTCCAGTCTATCTTAGTTCGCTGATCCTAGAATGTCGACGTTCAATCTTGCCTTCTCCTGTCTGACCACTTCCGATTTACCTTGATTCATGGACCTAACATTCCAGGTTCCTATGCAATATTGCTCTTTACAGCATCGGACCTTGCTCCTATCACCAGTCACATCCACAGCTGGGTATTGTTTTTGCCTTGGCTCCATCCCATCATTCTTTCTGTAGTTATTTCTCCACTGATCTCCAGTAGCATGTTTGGCACCTGCCAACCTGGGGAGTTCCTCTTTCAGTATCCTTTCTTTTTGCCTTTTCATACTGTTCATGGGGTTGTCAAGGCAAGAATACTGAAGTGGTTCGCCATTCCCTTCTCCAGTGGACTACATTCTGTCAGACCTCTCCACCATGACCTGTCTGTGTTGGGTGGCCCCATATGGCATGGCTCATAGGTTCATTGAGTTAGACAAGGCTGTGGTCCGTGTGATCAGATTGGCTAGTTTTCTGTGATTATGGTTTCAGTGTGTCTGCCCTCTGATGCCCTCTCGCAACACCTACCATCTTACTTGGGTTTCTCTTACTTTGGATGAGAGGTATCTCTTCAGGGCTGCTCCAGCAAAGCGCAGCCCCTGCACTTTACATTAGTAAAGGGCAAAAGAAGAAAATAGATTTGTAAAATAACTGGGAAATAAAATCAACAAGATTGATGACTGACTGAACGGGGTATATGAAAAAACTCTCTAAGGGGAGAAAGCTTCTCAACAAAGTTTTGAATATGTTAAATTTGACAGGCCTGCTTTATATACTCAAGCAGGTTCATCCTGTAAGCAGTTTGATATATGAATAGACACATATGAGTTCAAAACTCTGGGAGGAAGAATTATAAAGATATGATTAAATCAGGAGAGTAGATGAGATGTCTTAAAGATAGTGTTAAAAAAGCAGAAGGCAAAAAACAGGAATCAGAGGACTAAGAAGTCCAAAACAGACAAACAAAAACCAACCAACTAACCAAGAAAGCCAGTCATCAAAGAGCTATTGGTAGAAATGGCAGAAAATAGCATATTTCCTGAGACTAAGGAAGGAGAAACTTTAACGAAAGGGAAAGTTGCAGGAATGTCACCAGAATTCAGAAAACATGATGCCTGAAAGGTGTCCTTTAGGATTTGAAAAACAGAGGCCACCAGAACGGAGTGTAGAGAGGTCAAGCTGCAGATGCCTTTGTATCTAAAGTGAATAGTTTTCAGTTTTCGTCTTTACTTGTAGTATCTTCTATTAGACAAATTTGGTCTTATTTTTTCCACTTATTTTTGGATTTATTGGTGTTTCCTATTCATTTATTTATTGAAGTCAGTGGTTCTTAATGAAAGATCTGGGGCCCCCAGGGAGTTTCCAAGATCCTTTTAAGAGTTCACAAAGCCAAAAGTATTTTCATAATAATACTAAGACATCATCTACCTCATTCAGCTCTCATTTTCTCATGAGCATAGTGTGGAGTTTTCAAAAACTCCGGAGTCTGCAAAAGCAACACCATCATCATTCTGGCAGGTAATGAAATGTGTATTAGTTAATGAAATGTATTTTCCATAATTGTGTTTTAAACGTTCTCCAGTTTTGATTTGTCACTGTAGTGTCAACATATGTAACCCATAAAACAAAAACTCTTCTAGGTCGTCAATATTTTTTAAGAATGTAAAAGAAATTCATACCCCTAAAATTAAGAACTGTTGATTGAAACTGTGCTTTCTTTGCTTTCTCTTATGATTTAGAATTTATATGCCTGATTTTATTTCTACAAATGTTTGCTTTAAGAAAGAACAAATATGCATACTAATTGTAAACACCAAGAATTGTCACACCTGTTGACATAACTGGGCTTTCTTGGTGGTTCAGAAGTAAAGAATCCTCCTGCCAATGCGGGAGACATGGGTTCAATCCCTAGGTCAGGAAGGTTGCCTGGAGAAGGAAATGGCAATCTACTCCAATATTTTTGCCTGGAAAAATCCCATGGACAGAGGAGCCTGGCAGGGTACAGTCCGAGGGGTTGCAAAAATGTCAGACACTCTTAGCAACTAAAACAACAACAACCACATTGACATAACTAAAATAAAAGTGGAAATATTAAGTAGATAGTTTGTATTCTTCTTCAGTCCTCCTATTTCCACTTACTTGTTTTGGAAATTCAAATTCAAGGTATAATTAATTTAATTTTCTTGTATTATCAATTTGATTTTCTCAAGTAATGTTTTTGACATGGCTTCCATTTTGTATGCAGTTTTTATTGATCGTGTTTCATAATTATTGAGCTTTATATCTTGATTAGTAACAGTAAATCTTTGGAGCCATTATGTGGTTGAAAATTTTTTCAAATTGTCTTCATACAGAAATTAAAGCATGACTGGATGTAGAGTTATCATACTATGTACTTTTATTCTTCCCACAAAATTTCTGAATAAGTTGAACCATGTCTTCTGGCTTTTAATATTGGATGAAACCCTGAGAAAAGCTTTATTTTTGAAAAAAAAATTTTAGTAGTGTTATGTGCTGAATCATGCCACTCACCAAAAAGTTCATATATTTAAGTCCTAACTTTTAACACAGAATATGACTCAATTTGGAGAGAAGATCTTTTGAAAGTTAAATAACTTAAATTTTGGTTATTGAGGTGAGCCTTAATCCAGTATGGCTGGAATCCTTATAAGAAGTAAGGATTAGGACACAGAAACACAGAGGAAAGACCACGTGAAAACACAGAGAGAAGACAACCACCAACCAGCTCAAGGGGAACAAACCCTGCCAACACTTTGACCTTGAACTTCTAGCCTCCAGGACTATGAGGAATAGATTTCTGTTGTGTAAACCTTCTAGACTGTGGTACTTTGTTATGGCAGCCCTAGCAAACTAATACGGGTAGGAAGCTTAACTATTTTTGTCTACAACTCTACAAAGAAATTTGTGTGTGATATCATTATTCCAGATGTTCACAATATGATTACCTGGTGCTTTTGAAACTGCAGTAGAGCATACTGTAATATTTTTGCAGAATGTTAATTGGTGTTTTTTTTTTAAAAAGGAAATTCATGGTAATGTCAGAAAGCACCATATAATAGCATAATTTCTTATAGATGATAATATGTAGTTTTTCATCTTAAATCTCTGAGATGGATTTCTGATTTGTTACCATTTTCTGAAACCTGTCTGTTTTTAAATTGGAACGGCAATCCAATGAACAGTAAGAATTCAAGAATTTTAAAAATTACTTTTAATATTTGTTGCAGAAGGAGATCTTTCCATCTGTAGACTTGTATCTTTTTCCAGATACAAAAAGGATTTTTCTATCAATTCAGGTTGAGGGTTATTGTTCTTTTCCCATTTGGTCTAATTCCTTTTTCTAAAATACCATTGGCCATGAATATAGTTTCATTTTTTCCTATTTCACATTCTAATCTTTTATCTTTTCATCTCTTGTCTTTATGCTCTATGCTCTGGGGAGTTTCTCGAGGTTTTCTTAATCACTGATTTGATTTTATGAAGTATTGATTTTGCTCCTTTTATTCCTAAAGCTGATGTATATTCAGATGTTTTATATTCAGTTTCCTTATACTCTGCTGCTGCGGCTGTCACTTCATCATCCCTGACTTTTTGTGACCCCCAGCCCCATGGACTATAACTGCCAGCCTCCTCTGTCCATGGGATTCTCCAAGAAAAAATACTGAAGTAGGTTGCCATGCCCTCCTCCAGTGGATATTCCCAACCCAGGGATCAAACCTATGTCTCTTATATCTCCTGCATTGGCAGGCAGGTTCTTTACCACAAGCACCACCTGGGAAGCCCAATTTCTTATATAGTTCCTTGTTTTATCCCTGCCCTCTCTTACATATTTCGGCTATTCATTTAGCATTCCTTTCATCTGAGATTATTTTGTCTTAATTAATGTTTTGTTGCCATTTTCAGTGTTCATATTCCTCCCTTTAATAATAAGTACAAGATCTGCTTTTCCCAAGACATTTCTGGTTGCTGTAGTAAATAGTTCCAGTTTCCTTTTACTTTCACTCTTGAGAAAATTTGTTTTTCATCTTGGGTTATGGTATAGACTCTTTCTGTTGGCTTCATAGTGAGTGTGTGCATGTGTGCCATGAATGCATAGGGTTTATTCATGCGTTTGCAAATGCACAAACTCATTAATAATAGGACTATTCAGGTTAGTTGTTTGCCAGTATTTGGGGTAGGAGGACTTTTCTTCATTGCCCTCACGGATGCTATCAGCATCTACTTCAAGTTTTTAAGTCAGACAGAATGGTCTCCCCCACATGAATTTTTATTGTCCCGTTTTTATCCAATTGTTAATAGTGGACACATTTGTGATTACTATGTGCCAGTTATTATTCTACGTGCTTTAGGTGTTTCTACTCATTTCAGCCTCACAAAAACAGAGATTCGGACATGACTGAGCGACTGAACTGAACTGAACTGAACTGATGCTGGGAAAGTTTGAAGGCGGGAGGAGAAGGGGACAACAGAGGAGGGGATGGTTGGATGGTATCAATGACTCAATGGACATGAGTTTTAGTAATCTCTGGGAGTTGCTGATGTATAGGAGGCCTGGCGTGCAGCAGTTCGTGGGGTTGCAATGAGTCAGTCATGACTGAGCAACTGAACTGAACTGAACTGACTCTGCATATAAGTTAAATAAGAGTGACAATATACAGCCTTGATGTACTCCTTTCCTAATTTGGAACCAGTCTGTTCCATGTCCAGCTCTAACTGTTCCTTCTTGTCCTGCATACAGATTTCTTAGGAGGCAGGCCGGGTGGTCTAGTATTCCCATCTCTTTAAGAATTTTCCACAGTTTGTTGTGATTCACACAGTCAAAGGCTTTGGCATAGTCAATAAAGAAGAAGTAGACATTTTTCTAGAACTCTTGCTTTTCCGATGATCCATTGGATGTTGGCAATTTGATCTCTGGTTCCTCTGCCTTTTCTAAATCCATCTTGAACATCTGGAATTTCACAGTTCACATGCTGTTGAAGCCTGGATTGGAGGATTCTGAGCGTTACTTTACTAGTGTGTAAATGAGTACAGTTCTGCGGTAATTTGAATATTCTTTGGCATTGCTTTTCTTTGGGATTGGAATGAAAACTGACCTTTTCCAGTGTGGCCACTGCTGAGTTTTCCAAATTTGCTGGCCTACTAAGTGCAGCACTTTTGTAGCATCATCTTCAAGGAATTGAAATAGCTCAACTTCAATTCTATCACCTTCCCTAGCTTTGTTCATAGTGATGCTTTCTAAGGCCCACTTGACTTCACATTCCAGGATGTCTGGCTCTAGGTGAGTGATCACACCACCATGGTTATCTGGGTCATGGAGATCTTTTTTTGTATAATTCTTCTGTGCATTCTTACCACCTCTTGTTAGTATCTTTTTTTTATTAGGTCCATACCATTTCTGTCCTTTATTGTGCCCATCTTTGCATGAAAAGTTCCCTTGGTGTCTCTAATTTTCTTGAAGAGATCTCTAGTCTTCCCCATTCTATTGTTTTACTCTATTTCTTTGCACTGATCACTGAGGAAGGCCTTCTTACATCTCCTTGCTCTTCTTTGGGACTCTGCATTCAAATGGGTATATCTTTCCTTTTCTCCTTTGCCTTTAGCTTATCTTCTTTTCTCAGTTATTTGTTAGCCCTCCTCAGACCACCATTTTGTCTTTTGCATTTCTTTTTCTTGGGGATGGTCTTGATCACTGTCTCCTGTACAATGTCATGCCCAAGCTATGGAATATTAAGGAGCGAAGCCTAGGTACCTGACCACTGTGCAGTAACATCTCTTGTATGGACTGAGATGAGATGTCCTTCTCCCACTGATTTTGGTGCTCAAGGAAATAAAACCTTTCGCCATTTCCATTGTTTCCCGGTCTATTTACCATGAAATGATGAGACTGGATGCCATGATCTTAGTTTTTTGAATGTTGAGTTTTAAGTTTTTGAATGCTGAGTTTTAATTATTTCATATCTTCACCCATTGTTTTAAAAAGTCCTGTAATCCTTTTCTTACTTTAAAAGATTACTTCGGAGTGCAGTGCGTACTAATTTGTTCCTACCTTGCTACCCTCCTGTTGCCTTGTAAAATTCCCATGACGAGAGAGAATGTTGCACTGGCCATGCCTTTCTATGATTGTCTTGGTATTGTTCTTTGAAAATAGTCTTCAATTAGATACATAAAGAGAGGTTCTGATGGGATAATGGTGTGTAATGGTCCTGTCCAGCTCAAACAGTATCTTTGACATAGTAGAGAGGTGCATGCAGAATTCTCTCTGTTAAGACATCAAGTTTTTGACACAAGCTCACAGTGGGATTCGATGGAAATGTCCTTCTTTGTTCCTGCCTAGCCCTGATAATCTGCCTTAGGGCTCCTCTACTTTGGTCCTGGAAATTCCTCCTGGGATCATGCAGATTGTAAAGAATATTCCTAGTTACTAGCATTATCGAAACTGTGCTTGTCTTTGTTCATTTGCATGAATACATAAAAGGGAAAGCTTAACCTTATTATTTTCTACAAAGTGGCAAACCAGTCTGATGTTCTAAACAGGCAGTTTGGAGGATGGAGAATCAGGTTTAGGTGTGTGAGTGAGGTCACTGAGGGCAAATGTTGACAATGTAGATGAGACAATTTCCAAAAAAAAAGAAAAAAAATCTAAACATCAAGGCCAGAGCTGTGATGGAAAGGAAGAAATTAACTGAAAAAAGGACCAAAATATTGGCAGTCAGGTAAATGAGCCAGTAGACCTTAGAGAAAATATCCATTGTGGTTATGATCTACAATGAATATAATTCTTTTTCTTTAAATGTATTTATTTTAGTTGGAGGCTTATTTATTTACAATATTGTCATGGTTTTTGCCATACATTGATATGAATCAGCCATGGATTTATATGTGTTCCCCATCCTGAACCCCCCTCCCACCTCCCCATCCCATCCCTCTGGGTCATCCCAGTGTACCAGCCCTGAGCAGTTGCCTCATGCGTTGAACCTGGACTAGTGATCTGTTTCACATATGATAATATAAATGTTTCAATGCTATTCTCTCAGATCATCCCACCCTCACCTTCTCCCACAGAGTCCAAAAGACTGTTCTATACATCTGTGTCTCTCTTTCTGTCTCGCATATAGGGTTATCGTTACCACCTTTCTAAATTCTATATATATGTGTTTGTATACTGTATTGGTGTTTTTCTTTCTGGCTTACTTCACTCTGTATAATGGGCTCCAGTTTCATCCACCTCATTAGAACTGATTCAAATGTATTCTTTTTAATGGCTGAGTAATATTCCATTGTGTATATATACCACAGCTTTCTTATCCATTTGTCTGTTGATGGACATCTAGGTTGCTTCCATGTCCTGGCTATTATAAACAGTGCTGCGATAAACATTGGGGTACACGTGTCTCTTTCAGTTTTGGTTTCCTCAGTGTGTATGCCTAGTAGTGAGATTGCTGGGTCATATGGCAGTTCTATTTCCAGTCTTTTAGGGAATCTCCACACTGTTCTCCATAGTGGCTGTACTAGTTTGCATTCCCAACAACAGTGTAAGAGGGTTCCCTTTTCTCCACACCCTCTCCAGCATTTATTGCTTGTAGATTTTTAGATAACAGCCATTCTGACTGGCGTGAAATGGTACCTCATTGTAGTTTTGATTTGCATTTCTCTGACAATGAGTGACGTTGAGCATCTTTTCATGTGTTTGTTAACCATCTGTATGTCTTCTTTGGAGAAATGTCTGTTTAGTTTTTTGGCCCATTTTTTTATTGGGTCGTTTATTTTTCTGGAATTGAGCTGCAGGAGTTGCTTTGATCTACAATGAATATAATTCTTATGTAGATCTCTTATCTATTTCACAGCTAGAAGTAAGTTATCAAGGCCAACTAATTTATTAAAAGTGAAAGTGAAAGTTTCTCAGTCGTATCTGACTCTTTGTGACCCCGTGGACTATACAGTCCATGTAATTCTCCAGGCCAGAATACTGGAGTGGGTAGCCTTTCCCTTCTCCAAGAGATCTTCCCTACCCCAGGGGTTGAACCTAGGTCTCCGGCATTACAGGTGGGTTCTTTACCAGCTGAGCCACAAGAGAAGCCCATTTTTTTTATTATTATATGTTAATCTATGAGGACAAAAATCATTTAAATACAACCCAAACCCCATCATCTAAGGTGCCAAAGACTGCAACTCTAAGGCATCCTAAGAAGATTAGGATTAACCAGTTTTTTTCCTATGGATTGGTTGCACTGGACTAGGTTTGTTGGGCTTTCGCTGAAGTAAAACATGGTATCTGTGGGAGTATATAACATCTTGTATGAAATATTCAAATTTTCTATTTTGAGTGAATAGGCAGATGAAGGAATAGACTATGGAAGCTTAGTGAATAGCAATGAAGCTAGGATAGATTCATCTGGACATGCACAACAAGAGACCCAAGGCTCAGACTTGATGCTTTCAGTCACTCTGAGTAGTTGACTTCTGGAAAAGTGGTTACTTAGAGAGCCAAGCAGGAGAGTATTTTCCTCCTGAATGGTTTTCCCTTTGACCTCATGCTGATTGGGTTAATCAGGTTGCTAGGTTACTCTTTAATGTAAAAAATAAGGTCAGTGAATCACTAATGGAAGGTATGTATGGCACATGTCAATGAGGGAATGAAATGCATCATCATCATGTTGAAGATCAACCACCACTGAGATAGATTTAAGTTTATCAAAGATGTTAGAAAAAGAATAAAATCCAGAGCAATTATAGTCTGAAAATATTGGAAAATCAAGAGGATACAAAAAATTCTTCAGTTTTTTAAGCTGGTCCTCGATATCAGCATATGTGTCATATGTAGGTGGTAGCATACTACAACTGCTGCTCCCAAAAATGAAATCTATGAAATTCTCCATGGTCTACATTTAATATCATGAATTTTCCTCAGCATTCTCTGTTCTTCCCAAATATTCACACATAATGACCTGTGTGTCAGGAACTCTTAAATTACTACTGCAACTAGATATTACCTTGTAATTTTTTTCAGGTTAAAATGAATGGCTAAAAAGTTCCTAATAGAGCTTTTCCTATAGTGAGACTAAGCACATCATCATCTTGTACTGGCTTTGTTAGAAGCAGCCTCTCTGTGATTTAGATTGTTTTCTTTTGAACCTGCAACTCAAAATTCCCTGAGCACCAGCACATATTAATACATTATATTACACATTCTAGTACATGTATATATACATTCTAGTACACTCAGCTTCTCAACCTCAGTGATCTCAGCCTTGTTTAGAATCTTGACATTTACTTTGTGGGAGAAACTACTGGTTCAACAAGATGCCTTTTCTTTTTATTTTTTTTCATTTTTTAGTTTATATTGAAGTATAGTTGATTAAAAATGTTGTGTTAGTTTCAGGTGTGCAGAAATGTGATTCAGTTATACAGGGTTCTATTAATTTTCAAATTTTTGTTCTCATTTAGGCTTTTACAAAATATTGAGCAGAGTTTCCTGTGCTATACAATGGGTCCTTATTGGTTATCTGTTTTAAGTATAGCAGTGTGTACATGTCAATCCCAAATTCCCAATCTATACTTCCCTCCCACCCTTTCTCCTTGGTAACCGTAAGTTCATTTTCTACGTCTGTGTATCTGTTTCTGTTTTGGAAATAAGTTCATTTATATCATTTTCCTTAGCTTCTGCATATAAGCAACATCATATGATATTTGTGTTTCTCTGTCTGACTTACTTCACTTAGTATGATAATTTCCAGGTCTATCGATGTTGCTGCCAATGGCATTGTTTCATTCTTTATGATGGCTGAGTAATATTCCACTGTGTATACACACACACACACCACACCTTCCTTGTTCATTTATCCGTCAGTGGACATCTAGGTTGTTTCCATGTCTTGACTCTTGTAAATAGAGTTGCTGTGAACACTGGTGTGCATGTTTCTTTTCAAATTCATTTTCTTTAGATATTTGCCCAGAAGAGGGATTCATGTGTAATATGGTGACTCTATTTTTAGTTTTTTAAGAAACTGCCATACTGTTCTCCATAGTGGCTATACCAGTTCACATTCTCACTAACAGCATAAGAGGGTTGTCTTTTCTCCCCACCTACTCCAGCATTTGCTGTTTGTTGTTTGTAGCCTTTTTGATGATAGCCATTCTGACTGGTGTGAGATGATATCTCACTGTAGTTTTGAGTTGCATTTCTCTAATACTTAGCAATCTTGAGCATCTTCTCATGTGCCTCTTGCCCATCTGTTTGTCTTCTTTGGAGAAAGTCTATTTAGGTCTTCTGCCCAGTTTTTGATTGGATTTATTTATTTATTTTTGTATTGAGCCTCATGAGTTGTTTGTAAATTTTGGAGATTAATCTCTTGCTGTCTGCATCATTGCAAATATTTTCCCCTGTTCTGTGGACTGTCTTTTTGTTTTGCTAATGGTTTCTGTTGCTGTACAAAAACTTTTGAATTTGATTAGGTTCCATTTGTTTCCTTTTGTTCAGTTTGTTATTTTGTTTATTTTCATCATTTTGTTTTGCTTATTTTTATATCCGTTACTCTAAGAGACAGATTAAAAAAAGATTGCTGCAACTTATGTCAAAGAATGCTCTGTCTAGTTTTCCTCTAAGATTTATTGTGTCTGATCTCACATTTAGGTCTTTAACCCATTTTGAGTTTATTTTTGTGTATGGTGTTAAAGAATGCTCCAAGTTCACTATCCTTTAATCATCTACATTTCTGTTTTTTGTACCAATACTATCCTGTTTTGATGACTATAGCTTTGTAGTATAGTCTGAAGTCAAGAAGCCTGATTCACTCAGGTCTGTTTACTTTCTCAATTTTGCTTTGGCTATTTGGGATCTTTTGTGTTTCCATACAAGTTCTTAAATTATTTGTTCTAGTTCTGTGGAAAATTCCATTTTGGTAATTTGATAGACATTGCATTGAATTTGTAATTTGCACTGAATAGTATAGTCATTTTCACAATATTCATTTTTTTTCAATCCAAGAACATGATGTATGTTTCCATCTGTTTGTGTAATCTTCAGTTTCATTCATCAAAGTCTTATAGTTTTTAGCATACAGGTCTTTTGCCTCCTTAAATAGGTTTATTCCTGTTATTTTATTCCCTTTGAGGCAATGGTAATGAGACTGTTTCTTTAATTTTTCTTTATCTTTTGTTGTTAGTGTATAGAAATGCAACAGATGCTTATGTATCAATTTTGTATCCTGCAACTTTACTGAATTCATTAATGAGCTCTCATAGTTTTCTGGTAGCATCTTTAGAATTTTCTGTGTGTACAGTCACGTCATCTGCAACAGTGACTGTTTTTCTTCTTCTTTTCCTATTTGGATTCCTTTTTTTTTTTTCTTCTCTGATTGCCATGGTTAGAACTTCCAAAACTATGTTGAATTAAAGTGATGAGAGTAGGTCCCCTTGTCTTGTTCCTTATCTTAGAGGAAATGCTTTCAGCTTTTCACCATTGCATATGATGTGACCTGTAAGTTTGTCAAGATAGCCTTATTTTTTGTTGAGATATTTTCCCTCTATGCTCACTTTCTGGACTGTTTTTTTTATCATAAATGGATGTTGAATTATGTCAAAAGCTTTTTCTGCATCTATTGAGATGATTGTATAGTTTTTTACTTTTTAACTTATTTTGTTGTGTTATATATCACACTAATTGATTTGCAGATATTGAAAAAGCCTTGGATCCCTGGGAATAAGTCCCATTTGATTATGGTGTTAAGCTTCCTTTTCAATGAGGCCAGAAGACCTACCTACATGAATTCCTCTGTGGTTTTCTGGAAACTCCTGTGACATTATATGAGACTGCATATTGAAGCTGGCAGAGAAACCATCAGCCTAAGTCCCTAGATGAAAATTTTGGGAGATTCCATTATGTTGTTCTCCCATTTGCCAACCTGAAGAGACATTGGAATGTTATGTAAACAAAGAAGTTTGGTTGCTTTGAGTCATTGTGTGCTGGGTCTGTGTATTACTGCAATATATGTTACAAAAGAGTACTTTTAAGTGATGTGCTCAGTTTTTCTCATGTACATACAATTTTATCTTATAAGCAGATTGTTGTGCTAAATGAAAATATAGATACACAGGGGCTCAAGGAACAGTAGTTAAGAGAATAAGTTTTCAAGGAATAGTAATTACCCTTAGTAGTATGATCATGGCTCAAAAGGAATTCTTAATAACCCACTTGTATAACAACTAGCTGTAAAATGAAAATCTTTTAGTCTGTTGGAATGTTAACAGGCTTCTAAACTAAACTCCCAATGCTAAATCTGAGTGGATGATGCGTTAAGAAACTTATTTATACATGTAGTTGAAAGTTTTTGTTCCTGTTTTCTCAAATAGAGCTTCTAAATGTATTTTTATTACCTCTATGGTGGCAGAGTTCTAAGTTGTTCTTTAATGACCTCAGTTCCTTGAATTCCTATCCATGTGCAATTACCTTCTCCTTGAGTTTGGGCTCCATATAGTGACTTGCTTCTAACCAGTAGAATACAGCAGAAGTAATGGGATGTCACTTCCATGATCAGGTTACAAAAACTTATGATTTCCATCTTGCTAGCACACTTATTCTCTTATTTGACTTTCAAATTCAGAAGAAGCAAGATACCATGTCAGAGAGTCCCATACCTCGAGGGATTAATTGAGAATATGCTCTAACCAAAATCAGCAGGGTACTGAGGCCCTAAGTCCAACATGTCTGAGAAATTGAATTTTGTAAAAAAGGCTAAGTGAATGTAGTAGGTCCTTCCTCAGTCAAGGCTTCAGGTAAAACTGAGGACCCTGGACTGACCCCTCAGTTGTGAGAGAATGTAAGTCAGAGGATCCATTTAAGACTACCCAGATTCCTGGTCCCCAGAAACAGAGATAATAAATGTGTATTGAAGTTGCTCAATTTGGGGGTGATTTCTTATGCAAACAACAGATAATTAGTACACATGGGTTATTAACAGGCCTCTGGACTAAATTTCATGAATCAGTCAAAATAGCTTGTCCCTCAGATAACTTTCTTCAACATTCACAGTCGAAATGATCATCTCTCTGGTTTTATTTTTTCCAGAGAAAGTGTATAGGTATTTATGTATGACATTTTAATGTGTATTATAATACTTTTCATGCCAGTTTTATATTAGAATATAGGCCTCTTGAAGGGAATAATGATATCTTACCTATGGTCTTTGTGTCATCTGTGATTTGGGTCCAATATGTAAATATGTGTGTTCTTAGTCATGCAGTCTTGTCTGACTCTTTGTGACCCTATGGGCTGTAGCCCACCAGGCTCCTTTGTCCATGAGGATTCTCCAGTCAAGAATACTGGAGTGGGTTGCCATGCCCTCCAGGGGATCTTCCCAACCCAGGAATTGAACCTGGGTCTCCTGCATTGCAGGCAGATTCTTTACTAGCTGAGCTACCAGGGAAGCCCAATATGTAATTGGTATTCAGTAAATGCTGAGTACCAATGCTAAATAATAATAAATAAATACCAATAAATGCTGAAATAATTGAACTTTATACTATTTTGGAAATCTGCATTTACAACTGATTTAGATACTACACATATCCTCTTCTAATAAAAAGTACCTCATTTCTGTCAAATTATGGACAGTTTATTTTTCTTTTGCAGTTAAATTTATTTTCAAGTATATTCTAGAATCATCAACTGTATAGTCATAAAATTTTACTAAATTTGTGTTTAGCATAATTTTCTAGGAAAATATTCATGGAGCTTTTTCTTATTTAGATTCAACAGAAGATTAATTTAAAAAAAAAAAACATGATTCAGATTTACTAACTAAATGCAATTTCTTTTTTCCCAAAAGTAGCAATATAAAAAGCTTTATGATATATATATATATACACACACACACTTTATCAAAATGTATAGAAATATTTAAGGATCTGGGAATTCAGTTACAAGGTAAACTAAAAGTGAAATCTTTAAAAAATTATGGTGTATGTATATAAATAACCAAAGGTAGTGAATAATAGAATTATGTATACCTGTGTTTGTGCATGTCATGTATTTTTATTAATATATATAAAATACATAGGATGAGTTAGAAAAATTAAAATCTCACTTCTAAATAATAAAGACGTTCTTGTTCTATATTTGCCTTGCATTTCATGCTAAATTTTATTGAAACATATTTTAAAATCTTTCATTTTAGTATCCATTTTTGTCTAATTATAATCTTTTATCACTTAATAATAAAGGATAAGAAGCCTTTTAAGCACATAAAAATGATGACATTTTGATGAATTTCAGTTGAGCAATAATTTTATCAAATAATACATTTCTTTTAAAAATACTATTAAAGAAAATATACAAATTGGATAGCATAGAAAGAAAAATGTCATCTTAAATCATTTGTCCTACATTTCAGGTAACTATGTGCAATTCTACACTTATACATGTGTTTATATAAGCTTGAAATACATATAATATGGGAAGAATAAACTTATCAATACATTGTGGCAGTTATTTTATGACAGATATTCATACTATTTCTGTAGATATAAAAATATGTATAAATGATGTACAGATGCTAAAGCAGGGAATTTATAAAAGAAAAGACTAGAAATAAGGCTTCCAAATGAATGATATTCTTTTTGTATTAATTCCCTTGGGAAAGCTTATTCAAAGGAATCTTACCATAGTCCAAATTAGATGAATGTATGAGTTGCAAAAATGTTGCAAAATTGCAACAATGTCACTGTTGTAAAAATGTCGCTGTTCAAAACAATTTTGAAATACCTGTTTTGATATTACATAAGAGTCACTCAGTAAGCGCATAAGACATTAGATCCTCCTTTGTGAGTAACCAAACCTACTTGACATTGATCAAATTTTTCCAAGATTAAGGAAGGCATTAACATAAAATGGCATAGCTTCTTAAGGCAATTTCAGAAGATAAGTTAAAAAACTTTATTGGACAATGGTATAATTATTGAAATAAAGTCTAATAGCCATCCATGACAACTGCTCCATGGAAGACAGAATTGCTTTTTTGATTGTATACATATCAGTGTTTTTGCTTAAAACATTCTGACAATATTTTTCCAACTCTACTTTCTTGTGTAGAACTATATAATGGATACATGTAGGTATATATTTGTTTATTTGGTTACTTCACAGATCAATTCTATCATACTCTCTCCAAAACTTGTCTGAATACTAAATTTAAATATTAATAATAGAAACCATTAGCAGATATTTGAATGTATAACTTTCAAAAATAAAATTATTTAAACTTATCCCTACTGTTAGGGGAAGAGAATCTTTAAATAAAGTGTCGTTGAAAGGTAATAAAGAAGAGAGAAAATTAAATAATGTCTTATCTATTCCATTTTAGAGATGAGAAGATTAAGACTTAGAGGAGTTAAAAGATTTTCACAGAGAAAATAAAATCTTCTGGATGTAGAAGATATCAAAGTGACATGATCTGTTGGACCACAGAAATAGTAACTAAATTCCTTAGGTTTCTGTTAGGTGACATAAGAAGGGTAAAAATCAATGCTAATGTTTTGGGACTTACATATATCAAGTTATCCTAAGATATTAACTTTGTCATTGTTTTGATGTTTAGAATATTTTGCTGCATTTAGCAACTAGCACAAAATGAAAAGTGCTAAATGCTTACTCTTCACATTTTAATTGCTACAACCCTTATTTTTTCAAGCAGTCAGTCATTGTATACCTGGGCAGTCTGAGCCGACAGCCTTATCACTAGTCTTTCTTTCTCCTGTACATGCTGAAAAAAACAGTAAGATGTCCTTTCTTTTAATGAAAAATTCCAAGAATCTAACTTTTCCATTTTCTGATGACATTTGGTAACTCCTCTCAGAACAAATAAATTGAAAGAGGTATTATTTATATAACAGGAATTCCAAACATATTTTAATTACCTTTTGAATTGCACAAAAGGTAATCACACACTCTTTCCTTTTCCTGTAAACCACTTTTAATTGACTGGGTACAGAACCAATAACTCAGAGCTTATTAGCAAATATAAACAAGCAATAGCACTAAATGGGGAAGCATGAGATGGCATCTAGTGAGGGAAATAATTGCAGTATTGGCTTATGTTCATTTGGGCCCTTGCACAAAGGCTCACCAATAATGCATGATACAGGGAGCAGGATCGAATGTGTGTTGTTCTAGATGGAATTCCTTCCTTTCATTTCCTTTTCTGATGCTTCTGTTCCATTTTTTCTTCTATACATGCAACCTATATTTTCTGGCCCAAGCCAGCTGGAATTACAATCAAAAGGCACAGTTCAAATAATAAGGAAATTATCTTGCTATACATTTTTTTTCAGCAAAATTCTGGGAATGCCAGCTCACTTCTGGGTTCCTTCCTCTATCAGTAATGCTTTCAACAATATGATAGGTGACTAAAGGTACAAACCCTACAGCTGGCTGCCTGAGTTAGTTTAGTTTCAGTCCTTAGCAAATGTGCATATTCTAAACCTCTCTCTGTCACAGTCTCCTTATGTATCCAATAATACAGTCTTAATAATAAGAAAACAATCTTACATCATAGAATTCCTGTGAGGATGAGTTAATGCACATAAAACACTTAGATTGATGCTTATGACAGAGTAAAAACCAGAAAATATTAGCAATTGTTATTGTTGCTGACATTTTTTCTATATACTTACACATTCTGAGTGTGTTTCATGTCTACTTCTGTTAGCTGTGTATCTCTTTATTTTGGACTATATCTCTTTAGGGGCTTCCCTGATAGCTCAGTTGGTAAAGAATCCTCCTGTAATGCGGGAGACCCTGGTTTGATTCCTGGGTCGGGGAAATCTGCTGGAGAAGGGATAGGCTACCCACTCCAGTATTCTTGGGCTTCCCTTGTGGCTCAGCTGGTAAAGAATCCACCTGCAATGTGGGAGACCTGGTCTGATCCCTGGGTTGGGAAGATCCCCTGGAGGAGGGAAAGGCTATCCGCTCCAGTATTCTGGCCTGGAGAATTTCATGAACTGTACAGTCCATGGAGTCACAAAGAGTAGGACACGACTGAGCGACTTTCACTTTCGTATCTCTTTTATACCATTAGTTGAACTTAATATTTCAACTTCTTGAACTCCCCATGCAGTATGATCCCTGCTACTGTGTCACATTCAGATTCCCCTCTGACATCTCATCAACTAGGATTCAGCTAATAAACCTCAACTTGTTTCTTCTTTCAAAGTAGTTTCTTCTTCTGTTTGGGGCACTGCACAGTGTGTCAGGGCTGAACTGTGACTCCAGTATACTTGGCTATTATCTTTATCGTGAGATGTTAAGATGTTCACATGGAGACCTTAGTGGGACAGGTATACAACTCCCTGATTTCCCATTTTGACTAAACTGAGTCTGACTACTATTAAAGCCTTTAAAAGAAGAAACAAATAGAAGGTCGTATGTATGCACAATCCAGATCTGCTGACAACTCCTTCTTTAAGTCAGTTTTTCCTATATTTCTACTTGTAAATAAATTATATACAATTATCAGATCATTTCTTTTCACATGAAAAGTGTCTATGTGCTTAGTTTTAGTGCAGAGAACAGCTGATCCTTCCTCAGAGAAGTGTTGTAAGAGTTAAACAGTTTAAGGTATATAAAAGCCTCTATTATATTGCTACTAGAACTCCTCAAGATGCCATTTCAAAAGTTTAAGATCGCAATATGGCAAAAGATATTTTGGAATGAAGGTTTGAAAATTCACATTCACAAGATTTTTTTTTTTTTGAAGTATGGTTGAATCACATCCATAAGGTTTTAAACAGTTCAGCCTGTTAAGTTTGTAGTGAAGTGCCCTAATTACAATTTGGAATGGTCAGATTATGAAAGATATACTTAAATAATAGCATTTACATGCAAGTTATATTTTTTAAAAATATTTAACTTTCTTCAGTTTTGCTTTCAGTTTGGAGCTTTGACTCTTGGAAAATATTTTTCAAAGACATGTAACAATGAGCTGTTTTTCTGACCTTTATAAATTTATTTTATTGCTACAATCTCTATCTTATCTCCCATCCATACATATACAAAGATGAGCACACATTCTAACATAGAGCTGTGCTATTGTTCTGTATTATTATTAGCTACAATCACAATTCTGTAACTGTAGCATTTGTGGATTTTTTTTTTCCTGTCTTTGTCCAACATAAACAATTTTCTCTTACTGATAGTCTCAGTGTACTACAATACAAGTTTTAAGTAATCCTAGTTCTACTTTCTATATCCATGATTCTGTGGCATAACAATTATATTTTATTTAAAAAATCACCTTTCTGGGAAACCGAAAACACTTATGAATGATAATACACTTTTCTATTTGTAAAACAAACCTTGAAAATCTCTAAAGCCTGGAGTTCTAGCAATTACTAGATCACAGTTACACTTTGTCAAGACTAAATGTCTTACATCCTTGCTGGAATAGAGGAAGACCCTAGGATTACAATGTATTTGAACAAGAAGGTGCTAACTTTGCATTATTTTCCATTCTTCTTCCTGTCTTTGTCAGGAGGATGGATCCATGCTGTGCTATTCTCTGTTCTGGTTGCCACCTTTGTCATGAGAATGAGACACCAGAATGAGAGTGTTTCCTGTGAGATATAATAGCATGCTTTCCTGCTCACACCTCTCAGGATGTTGTATTTCCTTAGGTTAGAGCCTCTGAATCCCTTAGATCATGGGCTCAACATTCATCATTCATGCAAGGCGTCCTTTTTGCTTGCATTCCTTGTAAAAGTATTTGATAATCTTGGTCAGTTGTGCAGCCCACTCTTTCCCAAATAGAACTCTTAAAAAACTGTTATAATTTTTTTTCATTATCAGGTCAAACAAATGTATGCTACAATTTGTGGTATATATTAATAGAAACATATACATGATTTAATTGTTTTTAAGAATACTTATCACTTAAAAATATTTCAGTGCTCTAGTTACACATAGGAGTATGCAGCAAGTAGCTGCTATGTTTTTGGGAGAAGAGATGGTAAAATGAGCACTTAAAAAGAGCTTATTGCCTTGAAGATATATTTATTTTATATTTAGAAAATTTCAACTTTAAAGTTTTCACTTCGTTTGGGCACCTATTTTTAAATTACTCTTAAATTTGTCTCTTGTCCAGGCTAAATTGTAAATACTGCATTATATTTTTAAACCATATTTTGGTCACACATGTGAAATGAAACTTGCAGATATACATCCAAGTAAATACTTTTTTTTTGTTTTTTACAAATGTTGAAATATATGGAGTCAGTATTGTCAGGGGAGTGTGTAATTTCCTCGATTCTGTATCATCACAACAAAAATTTGAAGCTGTGGACCAGTGTTACAACCCTTGGATGGACCAGTGTTACAGCCCTTGGACAGACCAGTGTTACAGCTCTCGGATGAACCAGTGTTACAGCTCAGTTTTATTTAGAAAATTAAGGAAAATACACCCTCGAGGTGTGAGAGCATGCCGACCCAAAAGACCAAAAGACGCAAAGAGAAGAGAGAGAGACCACTGGCCCTTTGGCTCCTCGTTTAATATGTTTTTTTCCTCCTCCCCCTGGGCCTGCCCTGTGTAAACTGGGCTAGCCAGGAGTGCTGTTTGTTTTACCTGACGTCCTCACTCCGGTCCTGGGACCTCCCTTTGTTCTATTTTCACAGGCTTTTCCTTTCCTTGTCTTTTAGTCACTGCCATTCTGGACTCCTTTTTCCTATTCTAACTACCTAACAGTATGATAAAGCTCTCTATGCAGTTACATTTCTCAGTACAGACAGAATTTCAGACCCATACAGGGTGAGGGAAGAGGACAGGATAAGCAGTACAAGAAGATGACATGCTTAGTCTCACTGTAAGATAAGCTCTATTAGGAACTTTTCAGTCATTCATTTTAACCTGGAAAAAAACTACAAATAAATATCTAGTTGCGGTAGTAATTTAAAAGTTCCTGAGACACAGGTCAGTTATATGTGAATGTGTGGGAGCCTAACATAAAAACACTTTTAACTCCATTATTTATTCACTTCCATTGGGCACCAGGTTAGCCCAAAGAAGTGGGAATAGCCAAGTTCTGATTTTATTACCTCACAAAACTGAAGTGATTGAGATTTGAGATACAATGTGCTCGTGCCTCAAGACTCAAGAATCAATATCTTTAGCAGAACTTGCAGGCTGGTGAATTGTGAAGTCATTCTCATACCGAAAGTTATTTTTGAAGGGTGGTTATGTACGTCAATGGAGGCAACTGATCCTTTACTCTAGCTCGCATCAGAAGGTTAGAGCCCTTTCAAAGCTGTTACGAGTCCTTTCAAAACTTCTTGCTTTCAAAGATCCCTTGCAAAATTTCTAGCTCAAAGTTTTGCCAATAGCCAGTTTTTAGTTGCAAAAGCTTCATACCCAGGGGGTCTGAGGATCCAGTCTTACTCTCATGGCTACCAGGTCATTCATTCACTTCAAGATCAGAGCTTCCCCAAAAGTGGGGCAACCATCCTTCCCTGGGGTATATATTGTTGGGGGTAGTTCTAGAGACAGAGAAGGCAATGGCACCCCACTCCAATACTCTTGCTTGGAAAATCCCATGAACGGAGGAGCCTGGTGGGCTGCAGTCCATGGGGTTGCTAAGAGTCGGATGCGACTGAGCAACTTCACTTTCACTTTTCACTTTCATGCATTGGAGAAGGAAATGGCAACCCACTCCAGTGTTCTTGCCTGGAGAATCCCAGGGACGGGGAAGCCTGGTGGGCTGCCGTCTATGGGGTCGCACTGAGTCGGACATGACTGAAGCGACTTAGCAGCAGCAGCAGCAGCAGTTCTAGAGACTGGGGTCAAGAACAACTGTCCAGCTTCTTTGCAGAGCCACCAACAGTGGTGTCTTAAAGCTACTCAGAGCATAACGCCATTGATACTTTGTTTCCCCAGGATACTGGAGCTTGCAACCCAAATATTTAATCACCTGAGGGACACGACTCCAGTTATTCTTCCAAGAACAGGAAGGATCATCTAAAGGTAATTTGATTTTTATATTTACGTAGCTAGAAGAGACCATTAGATCGCTTTTTGTCAGAGGTATAAAGAAAAAAAGGTAGCCTTTCTTCCTAAACGCTATTTGTTTGAAATTTATGGACATGTCTGTGTGGTTACTGGATTACAGTCTGTTCTGTACTAGCTGTAAATTCCACTAGTGCACCTCCCTTGTCTCTCTGTTTCCCATTGTGGCTCCCATGTCTAACACAGAAATGGACTAACAAATATTTGTGGAATTAACAAATGAATGAATCTACTCAAGGTGATGTTTTTCCCTTGCTATGAAGTATTTCCCTTGTTGTGAAGTATTTCCCTTGTTGTGAAGTATTTGGTACCATCTCTAACTAGACAGGAAACAAATATCCAGCTAATTTCTATTGTGGTACTCTTCCTGGTATTGCTTCCTAGAAGCAGAAAGCTATTCAAGACTCAGATTTATTCAACCTGTGAATAAATACTTTAGGGGATAATGTGACTTAAGTCTATTTTTAAATCAAATAGACCCATCAGTATTTATTACAGCACATCCAATTGTGTTCCCCAAAATACAAGGTCTCTAGGATTTACTAGACAACATGTGGAAAAAAATGAAAGTTAAGTGAATTTAAAACCACTGAAACAAACAAGTTTCTTTATGGAAGTACTTTTCATAGCCGTTGGCAGAGTATTATACTCTGGAATATAGTATGCTGGTATCTCAAACTTATTTGACGAGGGAGTTTTATTTTTATAGCAACTTTCCTAATGCTTATTATACTCCATGTTGTAATATTAGATTTGAAAACATGTAAAAATTTAATTTCTTTTCATCCTTTGTTCTTCATTCTGCTCCTTGGCAGTTACTACTTTATTGTGTCTTCCCACTCACTTATCTGTTCTTCTGCTTAAATTCCAGAAAATTAGTATAAAGCAATTGATTATCATATGATAGAAATTTGTGCATTTTAAAGGTTCCCAAAACATGAAACCTTATTTTCAATCAGCTTGTGAGCCAGAGAGTGATTAAATCTTCCTCATCCTTGTTGCAAACATCCTAGCATTTGCTACTACTTGGCAGATAGCAAATTTTCACTAAGTATTTGTTTAATAAATGAGGCAAAGAGAGCTATATTATACTAAAGTGTTTGCTACATTGAATGTAATAATTATTCTGAATTAGCAATACCTTTTGACAGTCTGAGACTATTAATATATGCCAATGGAAATATGTGTTGTTAAAAGTTTTAAAAAATTGTCAAGTCAGAAAGAAAAATGTGTATGCATATTTTTTTTCTACAGAAAAGGAAAGAGTAGAATAAATTTATTGTACCGAACTGTACTAACAAGTATCAGTTTAAAAAAATTAGTGTATAAAAGAATAATAATACAGAATTTTGACAAAGAAGTAGGATAGGCCTCTCTAGAGATTCTATACTGTCTTAATTTACATAAACCAGATTCTTAATAGTATTAATGTATTTTCCTATGAAATAATTTAGTGAAATTGTCTTACTAGTTTTTGTTCAGTTCTATGGAGTTTACCATGCTGACATAGCTCTGTCTAAAGACTGGCAAAATTTCAGAGATTAGGTTGTTACATTCTTTAGATTAGACCTAGGAGCTACCCATCGCTCGTGGGGAAAATATACCTACACAGTGTTGAGCCAGATCACAGTAATGACTATCACGTCCCAATAAGCGGTATCGAATGTGGAGTCAGGAAATGATTATGGCAAGAAGTTACTAATTATGTTTGTAAAGTTTGTCCTCCAAAATTTGGGAATATATCTAAACATCCCTAATTTTACTTAATATACAGCAACAGAGTCCTAAATGTAGGTGTCGGAAGATTTAGTAGGAAGGCCATTCATAAGCTGTTGATTTTTCATTTTTGAGACTGTAATAAACAAAGACGATCCCAAGTATCCTATGTTGCCTCAGTGAGTTGTTGAGGACAAATGTAGTTATATTTAAATACTTTGTATAATGTGCTATACAAATAAAGTTTTTTAAAATGAATTCATATAGATGGTTCCTGGATGCTTTATATTTATAAGCTATGTATTATATTCTGTGGGAGAAGGGTAATTTATCTATCTATTGCTTTTCCTTTTTCCCAAGGGACATCTAAGGCTTTGACCTTTGCTTTAATCCTCTTTGAAACATAAACACGGAGAATATTGTAGTGTGTGCCATATGCAAGGTAAATCAGTTTCCTGCTGTGGTGATATATAATGAATGAATTATGCATCTATATTTGGGGTGTCTAAACTGTTCACTGAATAACCTATAAATGATGAGTAATCAGCTACATCACAGATGGGATTTAGTTCCATACCTCTGAGAGGGTTATGAAACTAGCAAGATAGAAAAGCTGATGGGACCCTGAAGCTGATGGCTTCTGTGAGCCAAAGTGGTCCATAGCCATTACACTTCATCCTTTGTGATCACATACATCCCAACCTGGAGAAACTGGGTCACTGAGCAGCTATTTCTGGGAGTCATGAGCCTCTGCTCTGTGTTTCCTGCGCATGCTGGGTTGTCTATCTTGTGTGCTTTCTTAGAACCTGTGCAAAGACAAGCCACTGGGTAAAGCCTATTTTGTCTCGATTTTAATGAAGAGTTCAAGCTCAAGACCACTGTTGTTGGTCAAGTAAAGTGAATATTGTCCTGTGAAAAGATCTAACATATGGTTGTTTTAAAATGTTCCCTTTAAAGTTTCAGCTGAACTTCTATTATTCTATTTAATAAAGAAGAGTGTAACATTCATGCATTAGTTTCCTAGTGTTCTTGTAACAAATCGGGTAGTTTATAACAACAAAACTTCATGGTCGTCTGCCTCTTCTGGAGGCCAGAAATCTAAAGTGAAGGTTTTGGCAGGGCCATGCTCCCTCTTAAGGCTTTAGAGGGGGATTCTTCCTTGTTTCGTTCCTACCTTCTGTTGGTTATGGGCGGTCCTTAGCATTCTTTGGCTTGTGGATTCACCCCTCTGGCTTCAGTTTTCTTCTTCACATGACGTTCTTCTGTGAGTGTGCTGCCTGCGTTCAAATTTCCACTTTCTTGTAAGGACAATCATCACTAGGTTAGGGTGAACCTAATCTTTGTATGATCTCATCTTAACTTGATTTCATCTGCAAAGACTCTATTTGTAAATATGTTCCAATTCATAGGTTCCAGGGGTTAGGACTTGAGCATATCTTTTTAGGAGTACACAATTCAATTCATAATAATTCATCATACAGTGAATTTCAGTCACAACCCTTTTAACATTGTTTTATCCTTAATTGTTTGAAGTATTTATTCATTTAAAAATATTTATTGAGCAGGGTACTTTTTTAGGTGCTTGTAAAAAAGTAGCAAATAAAACAGACATGTGCCCTTACCTTCATGGAGCTTGGATTCTAATAAGGGTGGACAGGAATTATATAAATAACTAGACAGAGAATTTGTTAGATAGTGATGTGTTAGAGAAAATAATAAAGCAAAGAAGAAAGACCAAGTCATGCCAGAGAGAGCTTTCTATTTTGTATAGAGTGATTGGAAAAAGTGCCACCAATAAGACACTCTTTGAATGAGGTAAGAGATCATGAGAGTTGTGAGCAGAGGAATGACAAGATTTGAATTATATTTTAAACAGATCATGAGGCTTTTATAGGAATAGAGTACAGGAGGGCACAGAGACTATAATTATTAGAAGACAAGTACCCTATCCCACCCTACTGTGAAAGTGGGATGAGCAGGCAGAAAGATATGGGAATTGAATATCTAAAACATGATAAGTTCTTCCCTGGTGGCTCATTGGTAAAGAGTCTGCCTGCAATGCAGAAGACCTGGGTTTGATCCCTGGGTCAAGAAGATCCCCTGGAGAAGGAAATGGCAACCCACTCCAGGATTCTTGCCTGGAGAATTCCATAGACATAGGATCCTGGCGGGCTAGAGTCCATGGGGCTGCAGAGAGTCGGACACAACTGAGCAACTAACACACACACACAATGGCTTTGAATAAATAAGTAATGGAGGTGATGAAAAGTGGCAGGATTCTGATTATGCTCAAAGGATTGAGCCGAAAAGGATTTCCTGATGGAGAGAATGGCTATAAGATTTTTAAGCCAATCAACTCAAAGTACAGAGCTCTCATTCACTCCAACTCTTTGTGATCCCATGGACTATACAGTCCATGGAATTCTCCAGGCCAGAATACTGGAGTGGGGAGCCTTTCCCTTCTCCAGAGGATCTTCCCAACCCAGGAGTTGAACCCAGGTCTCCTGCATTGCAGGTGGATTCTTTACCAGCTGAGCCATCTGGGAAATACTTTTCAAGATGACAAGACAGTAGGAGCCAACTATGCATAAGTATGTGTGTATATGAGAGAGAAAGACCCTCCTCTCTGCAGAAGTTAGAACTTCATTCTACTCCCATTGAATGTGGGCTGAATTTAATGATTCACTGGTAATAAGTAGAGCATAGAAAGGGAAAAGCTAGTAACTTTACAGTGGAGAAATCTGGCAGGTATTGCCTTAACTAAATGATCAAAGTTAACATCCCCAGTAATTAGACATGCTGACATCATTTCTTCTTTGTTATGTTATTATGATAAGGATTCAGGAACTAAGGGGAAGTGAAAGAAGTAGAGGTATTTTCTAATTTAAAAGATTCTGTGATTTCTATGAAGACTGTATGCACAGACTTGTTTTTAAGATTGAGAATCACAGACATTGTTTTATCCAAAGTCAGTTTTAAGATATAGGCATTTGGGGACACCAGAGCTCAAAGAAGATAGGAACACAAATAATAAAACCTTTCCCTAGTTTACTCAACCTTCACTGAAACTCTTCTGGTTCTAGTGGTCATAATATCTAAGAGATTTCAGTGGCCTTTGTGCCTGCAGTGTAGTTTTAAGATTGTATGTTAATATATGCATATATATGTTAACCCAGATGGAAGTTGTTTTTTGTTTTTGTTTTTTTTTTTTTAGTTTAGTGAAAACTGTTGATTCAAGATAATACATAAAGGTCATTTTCAAAGACTTTCAGTAACTAAAAAATAAGCTGCAGATCTAGGACATATGACTTGGTTTATTTTACAAAAATTCTGCCTTGGTGTTTCCCTTGTAGGAGCTTGCAGTTGCTCTACTAGAAGAGAAGGGCTTGCTCAAAATCGAGCAAAGTACACACTGATAAAAATAAGGCAACTACTCACAGATCTAAACATGTCAGTTAATGGCCGGGATGTCATGCTGATTTTTAAGGCCAGAGAGTCTACTGTGTCTTATACATTTGAAAATTCTTGTGTCTTATTTATTTTGGTTGGCATATGGATTATAGTTTTCTTTCAATATGTGTTACTTTGAAATGATGACTTAACATAATGGGCTAGATTGTACAGCCTTTCATTTTCAAGCCCATTTTACAGATATAGAAACTAAGAGGTGCTGACAAAAGAGCCAATGGTGATTGCAATTGTGCGATCAGAAAGGGTTCACAGCACATTGCTCACCCAAATCTTAAGTGAATGAAGAAAACAAAAGCTGTAAAGCAGGGAAGGACAGACAGGGAGGAGAGACAGGTCAGAGGTTTACTTAAAGTTTCTTTTTTGTCCCATGTGCTAAGTGCTTGCTTATGAGAGAGCTTTTGTGTCCACCCCCTTTAACAATATATGTTAGGACCTCTTATATTGCTCCCCAATTTTCCCCTGTACAAATAATCTCATATCATGATAGATAATGAGGAAGACCATTCTGAGAGATCCTCATGTATTAATCACTTTAGTTTTAATGTAGGTAAAATGGAAGTTAGTCTTTGAATGTATTACTAGAATCTCTGACTCCCCCAGTGACCCTGGATGGGTGGCGAGGCACCCCGAGCATTGCCAGCTCCTCATGGGCCATGGGATCATTTTTGTCTTGCTTCATAAGAATGAAGTCTTCTAAGTTCATTAGAGGATAATTTTGTATTCAACCAGAATGAACTGTTTACAATTAATGCTTGGTAATTAACCCATGCACATTTTCCTCTTTTACCCTAAAATATATTCTACTAGGTAATAAAAAGGTAGTTTTTCTCCTTCAGGCATCACATCTCAATAACCTGCCTCTTGGCCTTAGAGAAGGCACTGTAAATGGAAGAGGGAGTCTCCTCACTTAATTTGATACATCAGGTCATCATCAAAATATTTATTTCCTGATCTTCCCACACAGCAGGTGACTAAAGGTTAATAAGAACGCAAGTGGAAAATAATTAAGGATGAAAATATATACAATAAAATGCAAAACAAATCAGAATAAATAAAGTTTAGTGTGACTGTCAGGTTAAAATGTCTTGATGCTCACTCCAATTATAAAATGTTGTGGGTTGTTTTTTTTTTTCTTTTCTCTTTTGAAGGACAGAAGAAGCCTGATACATACAGTGAAACTATTCATTACTGACATATCTAGGAAATAATTTAAAGAAAAAAATAATGAAAACAGTAACCAATTTTCTTAAAAATTAAGTTCCATTGCCCTTACCTATGGGCGATGCAATAGGCAGATAATATTTTGCCACCATTTGCATTTTATTTCTCTTTTTAAATTATTTCTTAGATTTACTATTATTTTTTTTAAATTTAGAACTCTGTCATTTGTAAGTTTAGGGAATCAAATGCAAAATGGCCAAAATAGAACCTTACTTCTTTTTTGTATGAAATAAGTCTAGAGAGAGGTAATCCAGAATATGTGGGGCAGTTTCAGGAAATACTTGGGGATCCACACTCCTGTGTGCTTTTACCAACAACTTCAGCTTTCGGCTTCTGCTTTCCAGGTCTCAGTTTGGCTGGTGAAGTTCCAGCTTTCTGAAGTGTGCTGCATTCCAGCAGGAAAGAGGAAGGCAGGCAGGCAGAAAAGGGCAGATTCCTCACCTAAGAAAACTTCCTGAAAGTGAAAAACAACATTTTCAATGAGTTCTATACGTCAAAATATATTCATCTCTAAGAGGGGCCTGAGTCTTTTTAAGTTTTAACTGTGGTGCACCTGAAAATCAGACATTGCTGTTATCAAGGAGGAAAGGGAGAAGATACTGAAGATAATTTCTGCTCTCTGACATGCTGAGGGTATTATTAGTGTGACCAAGAGGACATTCTATGGTAAGAAAAGTGTATTTATGTAGAGTTTGTAAATTGTTGAAAGACAAAGTTTAGGTGACTGTAGTAATGCTACAGTCTATGAAGGTAAGATATACAAAATTTACAAGATAGTAGGCACCAGTACTGATTTTATCTAAAACTATGAAATCAAATCAGTGTCTACCCATGTTCAGGTAAGCTAAAAATTCAATAACCCTGATAAAAGTATCAGTTCCCTTAATTTTTCTAAAAATTATAATCTTCTGAAATAGTT
This sequence comes from Okapia johnstoni, assembly GCA_024291935.2. Lineage (NCBI taxonomy): Eukaryota > Metazoa > Chordata > Mammalia > Artiodactyla > Giraffidae > Okapia > Okapia johnstoni. Next base: position 61,034,604 of record CM044312.1, on the reverse strand, counting down.
TTCCCATGTGTCAACCTTGGAGGCTGAAAATCTTGAAAAATAATTAAATTATTATTAAACTCAGACTGAAGGTGTATCTCACCTGAGAACAAAATCATTCTAATTTTAAACTCTTCTTAGAAGGGAACAATAAAGAAGTGTCATCTGTAAAAGAATGTGTCTTTTGTTTCTTTTGTGAAGTTTCTTGGACATCAAACAAGCTTTTCTGAGCATTCTGAAAAATTGAGTGTAGATTAATAAAAACATATGAGTTAAATTGCCCTCAAAGTACAGAGGCTTAAAAAAGAAATAAAACTGAGCAAAAGAGATGTGACATTGGTCTTATGCCAAGCTGATTTTTACATGCTCCCTATGGGAAGTATGTTGCTTTGCTTCATCTACTCCCTCATGCTTGCATTCATATCAAACGTTTATGGAGCACCTTTGATTAGCTGGGCTCTTTTCTAGAAGCTGGGGACTGCAGCTAGGGAGACTTGGGATTTAACATAATCCGGCAGGAGGACAGAGCCTAAATAAGTAATTAACTGCAGTTGTAATTAATTACAAAAGAGACATGTAGGGTGTAAAGAGAGCATATGAAACTATATAACAATGTAAAAAATTTAGGAAAGGAAAAAAACTGATTAGGAACAGCATGAAGTTGATGAAATGAGTATATTTACAATCATAAGCTTATTGTAGACTTTATGGTTAAGCTGAAGAAACTGTTTGAAACATGAAAGTAATAAACTAATGACATTTTCAGGAGTGAAAAAACTTACATCTGGTTTCCCCAGTCAGTTGCATCAATCAAGATATATTTACGTCTAATTTATAATGGGAATATTTGGAAAGCAGAAAGACCACAGAGGAATAATCTCCTAAAATCCTATCCCCTTCCTTGATTGATAATGCTATAAACAGTTTGTTGTAACAAACTGTTTAACTTTGCAGCATAGTTCAAATCATATATATTTTTTTTCCTCTTTGTAAGACTCAAATGTAAGTTTTCAAGGAAGACTACAGACAATATTTTACTTTAGTAATCAAAGCAATACTGAAAAATTGCAACTTTGACAGTTGATCAGGCATCAATCAAAGTTATTATACATACCCAGTTTGTAGGTGGAATTACAGTGATGGCCATTAAGGAGACAAGGTATGGTGAAGGAAGGGCTTTACAGTGTTTCATGGCCTGCTAAGTTACCAGAGACAAAGGCTGAGATAATAGTCGCTTAATCATTACAATAACTCATCAAAAATGTAACATCTTGGTGCACTTGATCTCAGACTATTTAAAAAATAAACAGGATTAAAAATCTGTTACAAAATGAATTTTCCTTCTTTTGTATTAAATACAATCTATTTTTCTTTGTTTCTTTCTCATTCTCCACATCCATCATTATTACTAGACCCTACTGTGGAAATATATCATGGTAATATATGTTATGTTGTGTTATGTCATGAAGTGTTATGATAAGAGTGTATCTGGAATGACTTGCCAACGTTTTGGTGACATAGAAGTCAATTGTAATAATTGATTCTGCCCTATTTGACACAAATAAAAGATTCATGTAGTGACACAGTGGGAAAACAGAAAGGAGTTTGAACCATGGACATGAAACAAGAGCTGGAGAGAAAACGAAAGAATCCTTAGAGTTGTGGAAGGAACTAAACAATTGATTCAAGGTCAGAGAAGATGCGGTCTGTAAAGCTAATCTCAGACTATGAAAGTCATGGAGATGGGGGTTGGAAGGAGAATGTTATAGGTACAAGACAGCATCCGTGTCGGTCTGTAGAAATCAGCTGCAAACTCCGAGAGGATATTCACATAGACCATGATATGTGCAGATAGGCCCTCCACAATCTTTCCTGGTATCTTCAAACCCATCAGTTATGGATGTCAGAGTCAGCTTCCTGCTTTGAGCTTTCCAGAGAGATGGGAAGGGAATGCAACAAAACAAGTAGAGCAGATAGTCAGAATTTCAAATGCATCGCATATCATTTTTCCAATGTAGATTCTAGTGATAAACCCAAGGTTGACTTTAGGTTGTCCATCTGTCTTATATCTAAGACATAAACTCTCCTTCATCAGTGAAGCTTGGTAATGGGCAGTGGATTTTACTGGAGGACGCTAGAGAACATAACTTAGAATCTTTATCAAAAGCCTAGTGATAATAAGTACGGTTGTGAAAAATTGAAGAATTCAGTTTGGCTCATTGGTATTTTTCCAGTCAGAGGTCTGTGTGCTAGAACATCATTATTTGGCTCTTGGGTGAATGTGGCTTTTAAAATACCACAAGTCAACATTTTAGGACATGACTAACAGTCAAGAAGAATCTGTGGCTTCTGCTGAAGGAGTAACTTTTGAAACTCTATGAAAATAAAACTCCCATTTTCAGATGCTCAGAATGCTCCACTGCAAGTGAAGTTGATTGTGTTTATTTCACGGACAATGGGAAATTTAAAGCTCATTACATTCCTCTATTTGCATTGGCTTCCGGGAAGCTCGCTGCCAGATTTGTCATCCACCTCCAGCCGATGCAGAGGCCAGAAGTCCGTTTCTTCACACTAGTCTAGCCTACAGCTTTGCTGATATCTTATCATTATTTTCCCTTTGCTCCAGTTTCCTCTCCCATTTAAAAAAAAATACCTTTTGTATTGTGCTTTTGTAGACTACTCCAATGCTATTATTGATCCAAGTGATATATAAACAAATGCATGATTAAAAAAATATAAAACTTCTCTATAAAGAGTAAATTCAGTAAATCTCAAAGATTAGTTTACATTTTAGGGTCCATTGGAAGGAAAAGATTATTGTCTATCTCATTTAGTATGTTAAATTTTTTCTTTCATTTATAAATGATGTAATAGGAAATTATACCTACGTGTACATGTCCACAACATCTTATCCCAATTCTAAAATAAAATACACTCAGGAAACGTTTTCTTTTCTATTTTGCAGTGACTGTGTTACAAAACACGACCCAAATCAACTTAAAACTAAAGCTCTTAATTTATCCTAGGCAGTGTGTATACACACTCTTTAGTTTCTCTGAGTAGTAGAGTATATTTGACAGCAGGATGCTGTTTCAGGCCTGTGCTATGGCATGTATGGACGATGCACACTATTTCTTTTATAAAATCAGAAAAATTATAACTTGTAATATACAAGTTATTTTGCATAAGGGACTCTGGGTTTGTACACAAATAGAATATTACCTGTGAAGTTTCTGAAGACTACTGTTGTCACATGCTGAGATCGATTTGAGGGGGGAGTTACCCTCCTCCTTGTTTTCTCCCCTTATTTTTAAGACATGATAATTTTTAAGCAAAAGAGAGACCAGAAACTTTTTTCAACATTTAAGGGATATTGTTCTTGTCTAGTTCTATGGCTTTAAAGACCACCTACCTTTCAGTATCCATAAAAACACCATACTTAACTTCTCACTAGGAAGACATGCTCCATTACGCTTATTTTGGTCATGAGATACCTGGTCCATGCAGACCAACCAGTCTAGTCAAATGTAGACCAGAAAGAAATAGCAATACAATCATAAGCCATAAATCAGTTGTCCTGTAGTGATTAATTGCTAAACTTCTACCAGTGGTGCTAACAATTTTCTAAGAAGTGCTGTTAATATATAAGGAAACATAAAGAGACCTAATACTACAGCCATGCCATGTGATGTGTGCACTCAATTGTGTCCGACTCTTTGTGACCCCATGAACTGTAGCCCAGCAGGCTCCTCTGTCCATGAATACTGGAGTGGGTTGCCATTCCTTTCTCCAGGGGATCTTCCTGACCCAGGGATTGAGCCCACATCTCTTGTGCCTCCTGCATTGCCAAGTGGATTCCTTTACCAGTGCACCACCTGAGAAGCCCATAATATTAATACAAGCTACTAAATTAGGAAAGGATCATTTTTAAGAAATGGGGAAGGGTGCCACATTCAAACTTCTACATGTAGGTGGAATAGGAGAACATTTGCTTTTCATAATGGAAATACAACTTTTATTTACAGAAACTTTTGGAAGTTTAAGCCATCATATGCACTAGGCATTGTGTACAGCTCTTTACCTTTATTATTTCGTTTAATCTTTACAGCATGCTTGAGTTAGATACCATTATTTGTGTTCCATTAGACTTGGGAAGGTCATTCAGTTAATAAATTGAAGAGACTTTTGAGTTTGTCAGAGTGCCTCTCCCAGGATTATTATGCTCTGCTAAATTTATTTACCTTTGCTATCTTTTGATGAAGGACTGGGAAGCACAGACAGGAGAAGGAAAAGGTGGTGTAATTCAGTTCAGTTCAGTTGCTCAGTCACGTCCAACTCTTTGTGACCCCATGAGCTGCAGCACATGGCCTCCTTGTCCAACACCAAATCCCTGAGCCCACCCAAACTCATGTCCATTGAGTCAGGGATGCCATCCAACCATCTCATTCTCTGGCATCCCCTTCTCTTCTGTCCTCAATCTTTCCCAGCATCAGGGTCTTTTCCAATGAGTCAGCTCTTCGCATCAGGTGGTCAAAGTATTGGAGTTTCAGCTTCATCAGACCTTCCAATGAACACCCAGGACTGATCTCCTTGAGGATGGACTGGTTGGATCTCCTTGCTTTCCCAGGGACTCTCAAGAGTCTTCTCCAACACCACAGTTCAAAAGCATCAATTCTTCAGTGCTCAGCTTTCTTTATAGTCCAACTGTCACAGCCATACATAACTACTGGAAAAACCATAGTCTTGACTAGACTGACCTTTGTTGGCAAAGCAATGTCTCTGCTTTTTAATATGCTGTCTAGGTTGGTCATAACTTTCCTTCCAAGGAGTAAGCATCTTTTAATTTCATGGCTGTATTCACCATCTGCAGTGATTTTGGAGCCCCCCAAAATAAAGTCTGACACTGTTTCCACTGTTTCCCCATCTATTTCCCATGAAGTGATGGGACCAGATGCCATGATCTTAGTTTTCTGAACGTTGAGCTTTAAGCCAACTTTTTCACTCTCCTCTTTCACTTTCATTAAGAGCCTCTTTAGTTCTTCTTCATTTTCTGCCATAAGGGTGGTGTCATCTGCATATCTTAGGTTATTGATATTTCTCCCGGCAATCTTGATTCCAGCTTGTACTTCCTCCAGCCCAGCGTTTCTCATGATGTACTCTGCCTATAAGTTAGATAAGCAGGGTGACAATATACAGCCTTGATGTATCCCTTTTCCTATTTGGAACCAGTCTGTTGTTCCATGTCCAGTTCTAACTGTTGCTACCTGACCTGCATACAGGTTTCTCAAGAGGCAGGTCAGGTGGTCTGGTATTCCCATCTCCTTCAGAATTTTCCACAGTTTATTGTCATCCACACAACTGGCTGTTGTTCAGCCTTTGATAAAGGTATACCAGAAAAGTCATAGGTTCCTGACTCCTTAATGAAATATTTTGCTATTGTCCATCTAGAATGATGGTGGAGTATGGAGTATATTATAGAGGAGAAGAATATTTATTTTGAAAGAAGAGGAACAAATAGTAAACTGTTTGTTAACAAACATATTGAATCAGTGAGGAGTGTGTGGGATGCACTGGGAAAAAGTATAGCTCATGTGATTTTACATTATGTGTCACCAGCTTTGGCCCATTACAGATAGTGTATACTGTTACATGTGCTGCAGATCCCTAGTCCTACATCCTCTTTACTGTGAGCCTGGAAAGTTAAGTGCTTGATTTCAAGTCTTCCTTGCAGCTAGAGGTACACGTGGGACCCAGTTCTGGCTAATGAGTGTTAAGTGGAAGTCTGTTGGAGAAGACTTCTTTAAGTAAGAGGACAAGCTTCCTAAGGAGAGGTCCTTCACCCTCCTGCCTTCTGTTTCACTTGAACTTGGATGCAGTTTCTGAATGTGTAGTAATTTGTCGTAATCAAAAAAATCACAGAAATGCTCACCAGCCACCCCTTTCTCCATAAACTCCTCATGGTTTGAACTTTTGGTCAGTTATTCAGTTTCTTCCAACCCAGTCTACTCCTAATTGATGCAGATGCCATTTTATCTTTCCTGGTTTCCACAAACCATCAGTATATTATGCCTGGGTTTGGTGTCAGGAGTGCATGATCATAAAGGTTATATGGCAATTCCCAGTCCCCCATGAGCTCTGGATAGCTCCTGTGTTTCTGTTTAAGACACAATAGGTGATTCCTCTTTCCCCAGCCATGCCAGAGCCATCTCCTCCTGTGTGCCTTTGGGTAATGCTGTTGCTTCTGCTGGAAACCTTCAGGGTCATTCTGAACTGATGTTCCCATTGTGAAGTCTTTTCTCTCAGGCTCAGTACTCTGTGCATATCCTCCCATATATCCCCTTAACAATCTGTCCTTATCTTTACTATAATGCTGATTCTTTGGTAATCACATATTTACTTTCGTGTTTTTACCATTAATCTGCGAGCTATTAGAGGTCAGGATTCATGTCATACATGTCAGACACACAACAGATACTCGGTAAATATTTTGTTGTTGATTAATTTTTTCCTCCTTTGATTCCCCCTGAAATTTTATTCTTACTTTTTTTGGCACATGTCATTAACTTTTCTTACTTTTTAACTCAGTGAGTGGGCTACTTGGAGGCAAGGATTCTGCCTTATTTATATTTTCATCTTGAATGTATTTTTAAGCTAAATTCATATTTGATAAATTGAATTGGGCTGTTAATAGTTAATATATTAAGCATATCTCAATTATCATGTTAATTGCTACTTCCCCTGGGGGTGGGGAGAGAAGTGAGGGATGAACTGTAAGTATCCAGTTCACTGAAGGGGTTTTTAAAAATCTCTCATACTTAAGTTAAAAGTGAAAAATTAATTTGCTATAGAAAGAAACCCATATCCCACATTCCCTGATTCAGAAGTATTTGAAGGATATAAAAGAAGAATCTGTTTTCAAGAACTTTCCAGTTTCCCCTCTCTAGTAGTCAATCCAATTCAAGTGCAATTTAATAAGTTAATTGCAATATGTGATTGACAGAGGCAGGGGACAATGTCTGATGTGAGAACTTCTCTATGAAAAAATTATGATAATAACTAAGGATCCTATTATTTCATTAAGAACTCTATGTCTTGGCTGATGCACAGCAAGGCTTTCTCAGAAATCTACCTTAGAAGTGATTGATATCAAGCCTGTATTTGTCCATTATGTCACCAAACCAGAAATGGAGAAAATGTTGATCAAGATCAGTTTGAACCTTAACTCTTGTGAGTCTAAAGGTCTAAAATGGGAAACAGTATCACATGGTAATTTGTTTGAAGCTGTCTTTTATCTTGCCAGATTTACTTAGGAACTGAAGCATAAGAAGGTAATAAGCAACCATTAAATTACCTAGATTAAAAAAAAAAAACTTGTAAAAAAAAAGTTTCCGTGATAAATAAGCAGAAAAGGGGGCAGAGGAGTGGAGGAAATGTTTCATTATGTAACAGAAATGAATTTAGAATAATAAAATTTAAGAAAACTCATAAATATGATTTTTTTTAAAAGTTGTCTTTCTGAAAACCAAGAGGCTTTAGTTTTAAGTATTTTGTTTTTGAATCAGAAATTGCAATGAAGCTGTGCATGAAGAATGCACTTATGTCTATTTTTTCAAATTTCAGATAATAATTTGATATTTACACCATTAAATGTTGTTATTTTTAAAAACTGAATTTGTGTTATTTCAATATTTGGTTGCCTTAAAGCAATATTCCTAAAGTGATTTTTCATGTATACTAATTTTCAATAAAATGTTAAATAGTGGAATACTTCTTAAATTTTAACATTTAGATGGAGTTTAAGAAAACATTTTATTGAATGTGAAGCAATGGAGGAATATAAAAAGATTTTCAACATAGTAAAGTATTTTTTTTATTAAAAATAAAGGGAAAAAATCATATAGAATGGTACTTAAATGCAAAAATGAAGTTACATCAAAAAACTTTCCCTCCCTACCAAGTAGATATATCTCATGCTTCATTTTGCAGCAGGATAGTTGTTCATCTAACCTAAACATTTACAGTAACTGATTTATTCACCATTGAAAATCAAATCCATTGCAGCTCAGATAATTTCTCTGCATTAAGAAAATGAATAAATTAAAAAGTCGGCTTCAGCAATTTAGTCCTCAGCAATTTAGAGATTCTGCAAGCTCGGTAGATGTCAAAACCTGCTGATAACTAACAGAGTCAACTCCAAGTTTGTGTATCCCAGTCCACTCTACCTTTCCATCAGGCAGTACATGTGGAAATAGAAAAGCAGCTCTCTAATTAATCAAAGTCAGATGTGCCTGAACGCCTGGAGTTGCTGCTGATCCTTGTCCCAGCTTCTCCCATGTTCTCGCTCTATGTTTTTACCTTGAAAACTTCTGCTCTGAGCTGGGAATGCCTGAAGGGCTTGCACGGTAAGTCAATGTGAAATTATCTCAGCAGGAAGAAGTTGCTTTTCAGCTTAAATGATTTAAGGCAGCAATTTTTCACACTCTCAAACTCTGACAAACGCCCAGATTGCCTCTCATGTCTGACTTCAAAATATTCAAAGAAAAGCTATTTTTATTAAAAACACTCTAGAGAAAATTGTATGTCACTTGTTCTCTGATATAACTTCATTTCTCCTGACAGTGACAATTTTCACCTCAGTACAATTTCTTTATTTTTTCCAAAGCTAATTCTGCTTAATATTAGTATTTATACAAACTCATATCAACTTGTCTCTGTGAAATATTCAAGGGTGTCAGGTAAATGTTGCTCACTGTCATTCATCTTTGGGTGTTCAAAATGATCAATTGATTTATAACTACACTTAGTTACTTTGGATATTATTGTTTTATTTGTAAGGGAGAACTTAACAGTTGTTAAAACCCCTTGTTTGATAAACCTGTTCCTGAGACAGCAAGGATTTCCAAACTTGATGACACGTGTCTGTTGCCAAAGATCATAAAAGTTTACATTAATAAATCTATTTGTTCTATGCCTTTAAATAAAGCAGGTAATACAGTGCGTGTTTTGTCTTATGCGGCTTACATGTTAATAAGATTACGGTGGATGTCATATTGCACTGAAACATCACATTTGCTTTATTATGAATGCTGGCAGTGCAGAAACATCACATTATAATCACTTCAAAAGAGAAATATATTCTGCATATTTTCATATGTGTTTATAATTCCACTAAACCTCAACAGAATCAAACTCAGTAGGGACAAGAATGACACAAGGTTTAATGTTCCAGAGTCTGCTGAAATCTTGGTGCACTGATATATAGCAGGATGGTTAATATGTATAAGGTTACTTGTGACCTGTGACCTCAAAGCATATCTTCTGGCCTTATCACATTTCCATGAGAAAAAGTAACCACTGGCTTGTGAATTTCCCACAAATATTTTGGAGCTTTTTTAAAGGGTTAATTCTGTTTCTCACTGTGAAAGCCTGAAGTAAAGTGTTTATGAAGGTAGTATGAGCAGTAACCATTATCCAGGTACTGCAGCGATGGAGCAAACTCCTTTTTTAAATATATGTACCAATTTCCTGCAAGTATGCCTTTTATATTCCACTAAATGTTTCATTTCTAAATAAACTGGATCATTTTTATTTCATTTCTATCTATTATAAAGAAAAGGAAAGAATTACCTGGCAGCCTTCTTCTTCGCACACAGTGCTGGGGTCGCATCAGTGGAAGTACATCAAATACAACAGGGAAGTGTGTTTCATAAATTTCAGTGTTACAACAATGTAATACACAGCTCCAACACTAACACCTCTGCTCGAGAAGTTGTCATCTTTCAGTCTGTGACTTGTAACATGTTTTCTGTTTGGAAGCCACAGCTACTTTGATTTTGCTTAACTTCCTTAAGTTTTATTTACCATAGTTATTAGCTCACCAAAGGGAAAAATGATTTATGTTTTAAGACATACTTAATCATAACAATTTGTATGTTTCTTGACATTGAAACATTTTTAAGATAATTTTTGGATATATGATGAAATCTGTGACTAGTTGATAGTTAACCTAAGTAATTGTTGAAAAGTCAAAACTTTACTGGTAAAGCAACTTTGTCTGTACACACACACACAGGCACATGTACATGATTCTCAGAAGGTTTTAAATAGTTTGTTTTGTGTTAAAATTTACTTGACATTAAAAAATGAGTATTCAATAAAAATTGTCATGATAAGTGTATTATATCTTCTGTATATTCAAAAGAAGAAGCCATGCTACAATATTATTTAGGATTCTTATTGATAAATTCAAAATATGTTTTAATCATGAATTGGTTAAATGCTTTGTTTCTATTTTACAATACATGCATACAGGTGGGAAGAAAGCATAGGATTTGTTTCCTAATTAAAACATTTGCAACTTTATCTTATTGTATATTTTAGCTGTGTTATGGGAAAATAGAAATTGCTATTTGAAGAATGATTATCTTAGATATATACCAATGAGATTATCATTGAGCCAAAGGAATATCTTACATTAAGCTTTAGATTTTAATTTAAAAATGAGTCATTCTATATTATTATTTATAAAATTATGCTATTTACAAAAGTACCTAATTTAATCATTTAAGATCTTAAGAAATTCTCTATTGCATATTAAAATAAATATTTTAATATCTATAAAGGGATATATAAATGACAATACACAAATATATGAACTAAATTTGTGTGTATTATCCCTTTATATATAATTTAGCCTCATATTGGTTGGTTCACCAAAACTATTCAGTGAAATATATTTAGTATTTTTTGTTTCATTTCCTTTAAAAATAAAATAAGGATTTATTGCTTAAATTTATGTTTTGATTTCATCCTTAGTGTTTAAGTGTATTGTATGGAATATTTAAAATATGAAATGTAGTAAAAATTGGAAACTTGGTAAAACACACACATACATTCTCAGCCCTTAAGTTTAGGTTAAGAAGTAATTCAGCAACACCACTTTAAGCAAGCCACAGAGTCTACCTTTGTCCCTGAATCTAGTCTAAACATTTTTGTAATACAAAAAAGAAATTATCTGGACTTTTTCAATGTGATCTATGCCAAGAAATCAAGGAAAGTGATAAAAGCTGAAAGAGAGAGTATGCATTAGTGAATATTTATATTGGCAAGCTCTGAAAATTTTATAAACGTAAAACAAACACAGAGGTTGCTTATTTCTAAAAGGAAATTGGCCTCACTGAACTTCTTTCAGGAAAACATTATTGCTCAAAATGATATAAATCTCTATTGCTATCTCTAGCAAATTAGCTTGAAATGCTGGCAGTGCCAAGAAGGTGCATTAAGTTTTCTCTTGTTTACCTTTTCCTAATCACCATAAAAATCCTCAGTGAAACAATTATTCTTTAAACAATCAGGACAATATATCTCTATAAAGGAGAAAATCGATTTAACAACAAAACTAGATTTATCTCTATTGATCATGAGGCGTTCAGTGTAATTTTAGTGAATTATGCCTGGCTTTCATTTCCTAGCAGAAATTTTTCAGTGATGCTCGAAAGGCAAATTGCAAAACTACTGCCGTGATCTTTTGCATGCTATTTACCTGTCCTAATCACTTCTTTAAAAAAAAAAGAAAAAAAGACATATACTGGAGCCTGAACCAAATATTTATTTTCTGTTACATGAAACAGTGTAACTATTGTGTGTGCCTTATTTAACAGACTTACCTAGGAACCTGATATCATTTCTTTCAATTCATTAGTAAAGAAATCAGGTCTCTATAAAAGGATTCAGTGTTAAGAAAACAAATCCAAGTTCATCTTATGAGAACAGAACTAGAAAGATTAAGAAGTAACATGATTTTTTCTTCTTAAATATGAGTTATTTTTAAAGATATTATTAACACTTTCGTTTTAGCAACTTCTTGTCAAGCAAGAAGGAAACACAAAAGAACTGGAGGCAGATTAAGGAAAATTTAGTATTTGTACCACTTGAAGAGAAATAGAAAAAGATGAATGTTCCAAAAATATCTTAGAGATGTTTTTTGTTGTTGTTCACTTAAATACATGGATGAGTGAGTCATATTGGCTTATTTCTCTTTCAACAGTAATGAAAATACTCGACCTAAATGTATTCGGTCAATGTAGTCATAGAATATTTCTTTCTGTGAAATATTGTACATTTCCTCTTTTGCTGCAAGAATTAGAAAATTTTATAAAGAAGTCAGTCCTTATTTAGAAAAGGGTAATTAAGAAATTCATGTTCATGCAAGAAGTTTAAGCAAGGAATATACCTAACAATAAAATTAAAGAAATTTCCTGTGTAAACCATAAATCACATTTTAATAAACAAAATAATGTTATTATTCAATCAGTAGATAATAATTTTTTTATTTTATGGATTGCAACTTTCACTTTTATTATAAATAATGCAAATGGTGTGCTTGCTAAATCAAATGATGTGCTGGCTAAATCAAATAAATGGAGGATAATGCACTAAGTTAACGCATGTGAAAGACTAACTCATGTTACTGTTGCTAAAATTTGAATTCACTAATTCAGGTCAGTTCAGTTGTTGCCATGTATTCTTAATAAAGTCCATGCTCCATAGCTGTTCAAAAAAGTACAAAATAACTTTTATTTATTTTGTTACATTAATGATACCTCAAACTATTTTCCATCACACTTAAAGACATTGGTGGTGTTTTGTGTATTCATGCAAATTAGTGTTAATTTGGAAATTGCTTTATTGAATTCTAACTAAATTATAAAAAACAGCTTATTAACATAAATCATATTCCAAAAAGTATCTAACATCAAAGGAGAACAGTTTATGACACATAAGAAAAGAAAAATTTTAATTTGAAACATTGAAGTAATATTCAAATATAAAATAATCATCCTTTTTAAACCATTGACCATTAATTAAAGCAAAATTGACAGAATTAATTGAGTTTAAAATATTAAATGTGATATATAAAAGCATTTCTATTGAAAACCATATAAATCACCTAGACTAGCAAAATACTTTAAAATTGATCCTGTAGATCTAGGCATATTGTAATCATATTTATAACATGTAACTCTTTGTTTAAAACTGATAATAGTAATATGAATGTATCATAATGATATCGAATTGCAGCTTTCAAATTAGACTAGTAAAACTTTTAGAAATAATGTTTTCAATTTGTTTTCCTATAATATTACTAGCTAATCTAGGATATCATATTTTAGTGATGATTTTCCTGTTATAGGTATACAATCTTATCCTCAAATGTAAGTAAACTGAACTAGTTATATACATTGTTTCTTTTAGAAAAAAATGGAAAATACCTAGCAGTTTTCATAAAAGAGGTAGTTGCTAAACTGAATTTTAATAAACCAATAAAATAATGTTATTGTTCAATAGGTAATAATTGCCTTTATATAACTCAAAAATATTGTTTAGAGTGATTAATATACAATGCTCCATTATGCATCTGGGAGTATTGATGCATAATTTTTAGTTCTAATGTTATTATGTAATTGAGAGAACATGTTCATTTGCTCTAATAACTACTAAGATGCACTTAATAAAATGAAATGTAATAATACTTGTAATTTAATCTATTCATGGAAGTAATTTTAAAAGTCTACCACTCTCCTTAATGTGGATAACATTCATAATTTATAAAGTGTTGTGATGCAAAATTGACAATGCCATTGTTTTTTACACTTTGAGATGATTCTGCAGGCTTCATATCATCTGCATACCAACCTCAGGATTATCAAGGGCAAACAAAAGATAATTAATACCAGAAACAGGCAAATGCAGGAGCTACTGACTGAGTGTTCTCATTTAATGTATGACTTCTGAAAACCAGAAAATGAAATAAGCATAGAAAAGCTTGTCTCTGAAAAAAATATTTCAATATTCTATTCTTTATATAAATCTTGCCCCAATATCCCAGTTTGTAGAGGTATCTTATCAAAGAGCATAGTTTCAAGGTGGTATAGTCATCATCTATAATGGAGTTAGAAAACATTATTTTTAAAAGGTGAATTTCAAATTATATATTTTATAATTTTAGTTTTCTTAATACAAATTATAATAATTAATTTATTTATAATATGTGTAAAAGCGTGGAAGGCAAACTACTGCCATAATAACTTCTATTATGTTTTAACATTTACTAACAGGGTACAATAAAAAAGAAATTTCTACAATTAGACTATTTTATACTTAGCTGTAGTTTATATAATATTATATACAGATATTATGTGTTTAAATGTTGAATCTAAATCATTAAAATATTTATTCACATGAAATAATGCTAGTAGCAGAGAATATGCTATGTTAACCCTGACTATAGTACTATCTTACTACTTAAGTGAAGTTATTTATACTTTCCAAACCAAATTCCCTTTAACTTTCTGTAAATTGCTATTCATGTGATTCACAATATATTATGAGTATTTTCATTTTACACTACAATGCATAGCAACTGTCAAGGGTTTTAAATACTGAACTTCTCAAGTTCTGAAATAATAATTATAAAATTGTGTTTGAAATAAAGTGACAGTTCATAACAAATTCAAGTATTAAAGACTTTTTAAAATGTTTAGGTTTCTGTGATAAAGTATCATGTTATTAACAATTTTAACTGAAGTGGGTAAGTTAGTGACAAGTCTCAGAGTTTACAATTATAAAAGAAAATAGAATCTTATTGGAATACGGTGTTTTTTTCACATGGGTATAATCACAGTTCGTCTTCTGGAAATAATTATGCATTTTGGAGCTCTGATGTGATACAGTTGCTAGTTCATTTCCCAAACACCACCATTAAGTGGATATTCCATTAAAACTCTCCATGGCAATGTGATTGAGAAGGGTTTATTTCCTTTTAAGTTAATTTTTTTTCTTGTTTTATGTCAATACCAACTATTCTGCACAACTTTCAAAAGAGGTCAAAAGAGATTATATGTCATATTTAATTTAATTCTTTTCTATGTGGAGCCTAGGTTAACTGCATCATATGATTAACTTTTAAGGTATCAAGTCATTGTCTATAAAAGTATGCACAGTTAATGATAAAATAAATCTCTCTTATGCCACACAATTGTTAAATAGGTTGGTCCTATCTCCAGATTCTTTCCTCCACATGTATTTTCCTGTTGTTATGTCCCAGGGCCCATCTTCAGTTTTCTATCCATTCAGAATAATCTTCTCATATTTCCCATTTAATGACCACAACAAAGCCTATCTTCAGTTATCATCTACTGTCCTGAAACTCTCTTCTAAAATTTAGGCCTAATTGATATTTGTATCTGAATGAGTTCCCAAATAAGTGTGTGTAAAAATTTATCATTTACCTCTACTTTTACCACAGCTTCCCCTGGTAGTTCATGTGGTGAAAAATCCACCTGCAATGCAGGAGACCCTGGTTCAATTCCTGGGTTAGGAAGATCCCCTGGAGAAGGGATAAGCTACCCACTCCAGTATTCTTGGGCTTCCCTGGTGGCTCAGACAGTAAACAATCTGCCTGCAATGCGGGAGACCTGGTTTGGATCACTGGGTTGAGAAGATCCCCTGGAGGAGGGCATTGCAACCCACTCCAGTATTCTTTCCTAGAGAATCTCGTGGCAGGTTATAGTCCATGGTGTTATAAAGAAACAGATATGACTGAGCGACTAAGCACAGCACAGTGACTTAAGCCTAGAATCTAGGAGTCATCCTGAATTTCTTTTCAGTCCTTATTAATTCAACGAAAAGTCCTACTATTTTACATCCTCAGGGTATCTTCCCTTCATTCCCACTGCAGCTTCTAGAAGGTATCACTGTTTCTTACTTCCTAATAGTTCTTTTCATCTTCAATTTCAAACCCTCCCAATCAGTTTTCTAAATCAAAAGTCAGCAAACTTTTCTGTAAAGGGCCAAATAGTGAAAATTTCAGGACACACATCCGTACAGTCTCTATTGGCAACTATCCAACTCCATAAGTTGTAGCAGGGAAACAGCCATCAACACTAGTAAAAAGATAGACATGGCTGTGTTCCAAAAAAACTTTACAAAAAAAAGCAGATAGATTTGGCAGATAGGCTTTAGTTTTCTGACTCCTTATCTAAATTGCTCCCAGAGTAAAATTTCTAAATGGCAAATCAGATCCCATTGCTAGCTTATTTACTCATCACTTTTCATCATCTGCAAAAAAATTCTAACCCCCTTGTGGTGATATAAAGAATCTTTATGGCATTGTTTCTACTTTTCACTACTACCCATACACTCTATATGTGTCCCTTTCCATCAATTTATAGTTGTCTGAACCATCATTCTTTATCTGTTTATGTTTGCACAGGTTAGTCCTATTGTACAGGATAAAAGAATGTGCTTTATTTATTATTAATTTTTCATGCTGTTATTTTCTACCCATGAGGATGAAGACCACGTCTTACTCACCTTTGTATCTGTTAGTTCAAGCAGATTGATTCTTATTGGTGGTGACTGAAACAGTTTAAGTTAAATAATCACTGATTTCATTGCTTGATTGTATGTCCAAATATATAAAATAAGTTGAGCTCTTCTTTTAATCAGTTCAGTTCAGTTCAGTCACTCAGTTGTGTCCAACTCTTTGCAACCCCATAAATCACAGGACGCCAGGGCTCCCTGTCCATCACCAACTCCCGGAGTTTACCCAAACTCATGTCCATTGAGTTGGTGATGCCATCCAGCCATCTCATCCTCTGTCATCCCATTCTCCTTCTGCCCCCAATCCTTCCCAGCATCAGGGTCTTTTCCAATGAGTCAACTCTTCGCATGAGGTGGCCAAAGTATTGGAGGTTCAACTTCAACATCAGTCCTTCCAAAGAACACCCAGGACTGATCTCCTTTAGGATGGACTGGTTGGATCTCCTTGCAGTCCAAGGGACTCTCAAGAGTCTTCTCCAACACCACAGTTCAAAAGCTCAATTCTTCGGCACTCAGCTTTCTTTATAGTCCAACTCTCATATCCATACATGACTACTGGAAAAACCATAGCCTTGACTATACAGACCTTTGTTGGCAAAGTAATGTCTCTGCTTTTTAATATGCTATCTAGGTTGGTCATGACTTTCCTTCCAAGGAGTAAGCGTCTTTTAATTTCATGGCTGCAATCACCATGTGCAGTGATTTTGGAGCCCAGAAAAACAAAGTCAGCCACTGTTTCCACTGTTTCCCCATCTATTTCCCATGAAGTGATGGGACCAGATGCCATGATCTTAGTTGTCTGAAAGTCGAGCTTTAAGCCAACTTTTTCACTCTCCTCTTTCACTTTCATCAAGAGGCTCTTTAGTTCTTCTTCACTTTCTGACATAAGGGTGGTGTCATCTGCATATCTGAGGTTATTGATATTTCTCCTGGCAATCTTGATTCCAGCTTGTGTTTCTTCCAGCCCAGTGTTTCTCATGATGTGCTCTGCATATAAGTTAAATAAGCAGGGTGACAATAAACATTAGTCTAAGTGAAGACACATAACAAGGCACATGACTGGCTTAACTGTTTCTACTAAAATGACCGAGTTTGTGCTAATTTGACTGAATGGAAATATTTTACTATAACTAAAGCTACAGTCTTCTTGATTTAACTGAAAAATACTTCAAGAATATTTTACTTACATATGTATTTTACTTACCTTCAGAAATGCCTTGTGGCAGTTAAAGATGGCCATATATTCTTGACACATGTCCTGTTGAGATATAGAGTCTGTTTTTGTCTCTCCTGGAATCTGGGCTGGTCTATGACTGCTTTGATCAAGAGAGTATATTGGAAGTGATGCCATGCCATTGCTGGGACCAGCCTTTGGAAAGACTGGCAGTTCTGTCTTGATTTCTTGGAGCCCTGAGGTGAATTTTAGAAAGTCCAGCTTTGTATAAGTTCATGCTGCAGCTGCAGAAACCATGTGTAGAGACACTGTGGCCACATGGAAGGAAAGAGTGGTCCTGTTGTGATCTACTCTTCAAGCATACTTGTAAAATTATAGGGAGTAAATGAACCTAAGTGGGACCTTCCAGAGCACATCAGCCACTAACAAAATACTGCCAAGTGACCTCAGTTGATGCCTATGGAGTAGGAGAATTGTTCAGCCAAGCCCTATCAAAATTTGAAAGAAAAGAAAGAAAAGAAAGTCACTCAGTCGTGTCTGACTCTTTGTGACCCCATAAACTATATAGTCCATGAAATTCTCTAGGCCAGAATACTGGAGTGGGTAGCCTTTCCCTTCTCCAGGTGATCTTCCCAACCCCAGGGATCGAACCTAGGTTTCCCGCATTGCAGGAGGATTCTTTACAAACTGAGCTATCAGGGAAACAGGTAACCATTTTTGACCCACACAATTATGAGATAGGATTAAATAGTATTTTGGAACACATGTTATATAGCAATAAATAACACAAAAAAGACATTTAAGCGTGTAAGATACATGAATTATAATTTGTAAGTAATGGCTGAAATTATAGGATTTCATGCCATGAAATGACTTTTATCCATGTACTTCATACAATCAATACCTTATCTTAATCTAAAACAATTTCATTTCTCTATTTTGAGTAATCATACTTGGATAAATAATAAGTTATTTACATGATCTTTTTATTCAAAATGAGGCTCTTTACCAAAAATGTTTAGTGCATTTTATTTATTTAGAACTTTATCTTATTAAGCATTTGATGTAGAGTATGTTATTCATCTGATTCATATATACACCTAAATTAATCCCATTACAACGGATATATGGGAAGCAGGGACTTGAAGAGGAAATGGCTTGCTTCAGATCACTCAGTGAAGATAGCAAATCAATACTAGAATCCAGAGTTTTCAGAATCAATATTCATTTATCTTTTAACTTTATCCATGTTGTTTCTGGGGATTCCCAGGTGGCGCTAGTGGTAAAGAAGCAGCCTGCCAAGGCAGAAGACATAAGAGATGCAGGTTTGATCCTTGGGTTGGCAGGATCACCTGGAACAGGAAATGGCAACCTGCTTGAGTATTCTTCTTCTTCTTTTTCTTTTATCTTTAATTGAAGGATAATTGCTTTACAGTATTGTGTTGGTTTCTGCCGAACATCAAAATTAATCAGCCATAGGTCTACACATGTCCCCTCCCTCTTGAACCTCTCTCCCACCTCGTCTCCCCATCCCACACTTCTAGCTTGTTACAGAGCCCCACTTTGAGTTCCCTGAGTCATACAACAAATTCCCATTGGCTCTTTATTTTACATATGGAAATGCATGTTTCAATATTTCTCTCTCCATACATCCCACCCTTTCCTTCCTCTCCACCAGGTACCTGGAAAATCCTATGGATCATGTAAATAACTTATTATTTATCCAAGTTTGATTACTCAAAATAGAGAAACGAAATTGTTTTAGATTAAGATAAGGTATTGATTGTATGAAGTGCATGCATAAAAGTCATTTCACGGTATTAAATCCTAAAGTTTCAGCCATTACTTACAAATTATAATTCATGTATCTTACACACTTAAATGTCTTTTTTGTGTTATTTATTGCTATATAACATGTGTTCCAAAATACTATTTAATCCTATCTCATAGTTGTGTGGGTCATGCACATTGTCTAGTATCAAACTGCCAATATCTGAAACTTCTATGCCAACATTTTATGTAAAGTCGGATACATATCTCAGGAAATACACTGAAACGTTTCCTTGAATTAACTCATCTGATATCTTCTAATGACAGTAGGGATCCTCTGTCTATAGCTAGAGAACACTTCTGGTTTAATATTTGTTTGAATTCTAATATATGAATGGGTACGACTGTTTGAAGACTGTAATTATTGGGGAATTTGAATCAGAAACTTAGTATGTATAAGCAGTATATTTGTATGTATAAGCATTTTACTTCCATGTTTGCTGAATATGAATTTCAGGATTCAGAAGTTTGGCCCAATCTTCGCCACTAGTTGTCTTTGAAACATACAAAACACTATACTCTCTGTACTATTTATATGTACAAGAATCAGCTGACATGTGAGTTAATCAACTATTGAAAGAGGTTGTTTTAGTGTTACAGATCTAAAGTATAAATCTGTATCACCATCCAGTTTTCTTCCTAGGTTCTTTTCATTTTTGCCTTAAAAATTCCTCCTAATATCCCTAATTATTTCCACTGTACCAATATTTTTAGAAAATTATATTCATTCTCATTGTTCATATTCCTCAAATATCAGTAGTATCATAGCACTGCTTAACCATGTTCTATCAAGTGAGATCCTGTAAGCTTTGTTCATTAATTACTGTCACCTTTTCTCTTAATCGTTTTGAATTTTTGAAACTTTCTTTAATTTGCCTTCTCAAATTGGGATACCTAAAATTAAACATGCTATTCAGAGTTTTTCATTGTAGCCTTTCTCATCATCTTACAGTATTAATCATAAGATTTTTTACCTTTTTTTGAGGGTTTCATTTTCAATGATGTCCTAGTTAAGATGCATTCAAAAAAATTAAAATGCCATAGTTGAAATACAAGCCTACCATTCTATATTGACTCTCTGAATAGTAAAACTTACAGTGTGCTAAGACATCAATAGACTGAGGTAATAAAAAAATAAGAAAGATTTCTAAGAAAGCGGAGAAATACCAGAAGTTTTCTGAAACAAAAATTTATGCATTGTTGTAGGCAAAGGATTTCATGCCAGGTCATTGACTTGTTTCAGTCCTAGAGAAGTTGCTTTTTATTTAAATATTTCCAGAAAAGGCTGACTGCCATAGGAGAGTTGTTTATGTGCATTACTGGGGAACATAGGCATTTTTTTAAATTAGTTTATTTATCTATTTTTTAACTTTACAATATTGTATTTGTTTTGCCAACACATTTTAAAAGAATTTAAACTTAGCTCTGTCTTGTGTATATGACTGCATGCATGTTTGTATAGTGTATATAATTTTCCTCTGCTCAAGATAATAAAAATAGTCACCCCAACTGGATAATATTACAAATAGTAACAAGTGAAAATGCAATTTTCTAACTAGTGATGAAGGCAAAAAATCCTTCCAGACATTTTCCCATAAAATATTGTACCTATACAGTTAGTCACTTTGCCACTATAAAACTATTTCTTCAAGAGTTCTAAGATTGAAATGCTGTTAATTTGTTTGCAGGTCTTTGAGAAACTGTACAGCATCTAACTAATAGTAGACAGAATGGATGAGCATTCCATTTTCTAGAAAAATGATCTTCAAAATATTCTGCCTACATCAAAACATTTTCTTACCTAAACATTTTTACACAATTTTGCATTTTGGGGATGTTTTTCTTGAAATGCTTTCCTTTTGGGGGTGGTATTCATTAAGTAGTTACTATTATCAATGATAAAACTACTGAAGAATAGAAAAAGATGTTAAAAAAAGAAATCCGTATAAAACTATGAGGTTATGTTATAAAAAACAAAAACAGTGTTTGCTAGATCATGAGCCGATTAATTAGAGAAGAAAACAAATTCTCCTTTATTTCATTCACTGAATCTTATATATGGTTGTGTACCTGAGTGGGGACACATGGTGGCCTTTAGTGGCCTGGAAGTCCTATTTGTCCAGTCCTGGTTCTCATCAAACTTACCAGTAGTTGTATTCACCAGAATGAGAATAGATTCTGGGTGTGAAATCACAAGAAGGAGGATATATGAAGAACACCTCACAGAGAATTAATTTCATGAGGATAATGATTTTGTAAGATAAGAGCTAGACTTAATTAAGTATCATTACTGATTAAGCACTGTGGTAAGTACTTTCTGTGTATTAACTCATTTAATCATCATAACAACCCTAATTATTATGATTCTCATGTCATGGATGAAGAAGCTGAGACACAGAGAGGTTAAGTAATGTTCTACAGTCTGACTGCTAGTATCAGGTAGAGCTGGTAATTGAATCAGGAAGTCTGGTTCTGTCTGCACTAATTACTCCAGTGATTCTCAAATATGAGAGTATATCCAAATCACTTGCAGAGCTTATTAGAACACTGATTCCTGGGCTCCATCCCCAGAGTTTCTGATTCATTATGTCTACAAAGCAGACCAACACTTTACATTTCTAATGAATTCCCAGGTAATTCTGATGCCTTGGGACTGGGGACCACACTTCGGAAAACCACTGTTTACACTATACTCTCTCTTAGGAGTTATTCTTGACAAGCCAGATAGCATATAATTTTAAGTTCTGTTAAATTTTGCTTTAAGGGATTTAAATGTTTACCTTGATCAAAGCAAATAATGGATCAACTCACAGAAATGGTGTATTCTAATAAAGCCAACCATTAGAAAACAAGTGCACACAGATTCATTCATTTGTAATTATTTATTTAATTGCAAATCATAGGTTTAGGGCTTGAAATACAGTGAAGGAAAACTTATTGGCCTTGCTCTCAAAAAACTCAGTCTAGGAACATGTATAAGCAAACAATTGAAGAATAGTCTCAAGAATTTTGCAGTGGTGAGGCTGTGTGGATTGAAAGGATCAGAAACAGTTTCCACAGAGGAGGTTTTGAGTTGTAAAGTGCGAATTGAAGTTAACAGTGATATGCATTCTAGTGAAGAGGGCATATGCCAAGTTACGGAGATGAGAAAGGGCACACTGAATATTGGAAATTATTAAGAATCTGACTGACTACAGCTCAGGGTTGGAGCAAAGGAGTGGAAGGCTAAGTAAAATAATATTAACATCAGTATCTAGGAATTTATGAGAGCGTGGTGACTTCCTGGACTTTGGATGAGAAGTCATCAAGAGGTTTTAAGCAAGAGATGAGCTCAGTGGTGCTTCCTAGGAAGGTGACTGGCAAATGCAGAGTTAACAGTGAAAACCTAGAAACTGTTTGGAGAGGACACTGTAGAACAAGTGTCCTTGTCCCTCAGAGGCAAGGAGTCCAGTCCAGGCATGAAAGGATATGGGAGTGACCTAAAATAATGGCTGTGGGGTTGAATAAAAACAAGTAGGTTGGGAAAAATGTCACATCTGACTGGTGCAATTTTAAGTGTTTGTGTATTTTAATTCACATATTACTTGGAAGAATCCCCGCATCAGCACTATTATTTATTTATTTACTTTTGGTACAGAAAAGAAAACAAAAGCACAGAGAAACTGGGTCATTTCCCCAAGGTCACACTGCTTGTCAGTGGTAGAACCAGACTTTGAACCCCAACTCTCGAGTCTGCCTTCATGTCCAGGTCTAGTGATGAACTGGATATGGAAAAATAAAGGGAAATAAGATATTTAGAGTACTTTCCAAGCTTAGCATATATTTAGGCCAGTAAATGCATACACAATATCCATCGTCTGTAGCCTGGTCATCTAATCCATTCAGATGATGATCTAACAGAATTAATAGGAAACTGGACATCTGTTTCAGCAGGCTTTCCTTATGGGATTCTCCAAAGCTAGAGTGAACTCAGTACCTAGCAGAGCATGCAATCAATGAGACAGATATCTCCTCTAGTGTTATCACCCCTGCACAGGGAAGGCACATACTCTTCTGGCCACCCATGCTAATGTTACAGTTGTAACCACAACCACCATGTGATTAACTCTGGGTCCCTCAGCTCTGCCTCAAATTTTGTTCAGTTTAGTCACCATTTTTTTTTTAACCAAGGGCCTGCCATTTGTTATTTTGGTAGGTGATAGGGGCATAGAAATGATATAGTCCTGGCTCAGGAGAACCAGTTATGTGCATGTACATTTCACTATAATATGGTGCTATGGTAGCTGATGTATAGGGTGCTACGGAAAATGAACAGGATCAGGATCAGAATCACACAACACTTTGGAAGTATGGCCACAGCCACAAAACTTCTCATCATTTCCCCAACAAGTGACTAATGCTCCTCTCTGTCTTTCACAGTGAAAAAGTGGAAAATGAAATCAAATAAGAAGACACAGAGTAGACGGGAAGGAAAGATTCTTCCTTGCAGCTTTCCAGCATGGTGGACTTAAGGTACCAGCTCTTTCTGAGAGAATGGGATAGTAGACCCATGTGGTAGGAAGAATATTAAGGCATTTCTAAAACTGAAGACTATTAAAAAGACATACCCTTCTTGGAATTTAAGAGACAGATACAGCTTTCTAGCCCTAGTCATTTTACCATCTGGGAAGGAAATGCCTTCATGTATTAGACCTGGTTAAGCATCATTACAGGGAAGACACAAACCACAAACCAGATAAAAAAAAAGTACCTTGAACTTTCTTTTAAATACTAGGTTTCTGTGACTTGAAAGTCCAGAGAGAATTTTTAGGAGTAGAGTTGGAAAGTATCAGTTGACAAATATGATATCCATTTAAGAATATCACCAGATAAGAATACACAGAAGAAAAACTTGTACAATATTTGATCATATATGTGTGAAAGTAATTAGGTGACTGTGATGCAGGGAAAGTGATTAAATGGCTTTTTTGTGTTTATTTATGGACAATGATTAGATACACTCTTCATCACAATGACGGAAAAGAAAAAAAAATGATTGTTGAAAATATCAAGCTTTATATAGCCATTTTCCTTTCTTCAAATAGCTAAAAGGGGATAAGAAAAAATTTGAACTTTAACACTCTTTTGAATATATTTTAAAATCACAGCCCTTCGCAATTTAGAGAATTCCACAGATAACAGAGAGAAAAGTGAAAATTAAAATAAAAACAAGAGCACTTTATACAGAAATGTTAACAG